>JAQFZT010002016.1:0-12836 GCA_034696325.1 Camisiidae sp. | reverse complement strand
TCAAATAGAGTCATCAATTGATGAATAAGTATTATTTTAAACTAAAATACTATCATATTTTTTGAAATGAAAAAAAAATCTTCTAATTTTATTGTTAAAACTTGTAATATCAAAGCTTTTTCATTGGTTCAACAATTCATAAAAACACACGAAGGACCAGAAATTTTTGCTTCGCGGACCGCCACTTGAGAAAGCCTGTAGTATAGCTTTAAATATTATATCTTAATAGAGCTTTTAAAAAGCTTTTATTTGACACCAAATTTAAGATTTTTGGTCTTGAAATAACTAAGGTCTTGAGAGTTCGTCAAAAGTTCTAGTTTTAGAAGCTTAAGGTGCTATCACTTTCAAGTTTAGAAATTTTGAGCCTAACAAAATTACGCGCATCCAATCAATTTTTCAGTATTTTTGATTCCCTGCATGAGAATTTAAAAATTATCATATGGTTATCCTGAGCAAATGAGCCTGTAATCATTGTTAGGTCGTGAGTAAGCGTATTATATCTCTAAGCCTAAAAGTTCCGTTCCTTGACTAAAAATTTTTTAATCAAATCCATTAATGCTTAGAGATTGAAAACCTCCGAAAACTGCTGGAGTTAGTTTTGTCTTTGACTGTACAGATATTTATCTTTCCTACTTTGACTTAAAACTTTAAGAAACAGAATGAATATTTATTTGGCTAAAGCAGAAATTTGTATTTTTAACAATTAGTCTATGAACTGTCATCAATTCCTCCAATATGTATCTAACAATTACCAGCTCTTCAAAGATGCCATGTTCATCTATAAGTATACTTTTAAAATTAATTATTTTCAATTCTTAAAACAATGTATATTTTGTCACTCAAATATATGTGACCCGTTAGAAAGCTAATGGTATCCAAAACAGTTTATAAGGTTTCCATTATTATGTAGGGAATGATATAACCAAAAAATATACTAATAGTTAAAGCGCTGTATTCCAATTCTTAAATTCATATGAAATTTGGATATATATCAATATATCAAATATTTAAATCTATATTTTCCAATTCTCTATCCAACAGTATTTAATCAGATTGTTTTGCAGTGATTTTTATTGATTAAATTTTTAAGTCAATACCAAGTCTTAATTAGTTTTCAATAATTAATTTTAAATTTGTTATTTGTTTATGTCTTTGTGTATTGATTTATGTATTTTACCCCTTTTTAAGGTTGCGCTTTAGGAAGAAAATACTTATCTATTAGAGATCTAAACATTTAACAGAGAACTGTTTTGGATGCTATTGGCTTTCTATCATTTCATGTAATGCGAAATAAGAGTGAAAATTTTATTGAGCAAAAAGAATAAAAGAGTCCCTTTTAATATTTTTATTCAGTCTGAACAAGAGCTGGAGGTTGACCTTAAAAGGCCCGGTCCCATTTTAGATGGCACATTCCCGCTTTTTATAAGATGAAACACAAAAATTCAATCAGACTAAAAACTCACGACTGGGAGCTTATTTGTTCGGTTTTTAAACTTTTACTTAGAAAAAGTTGTATTTGTGATATTTCTAAGAAATTCAAACATTGAATTTAGTTTGAAATGCTTAGATTTAAGAAACAAAGTTTCATCTATTGGACACCTATAGTTTAAACCTATAGGTGATGGAATTAATCTTTTGTACTATACTTCAAAAAAGTAACTCCAATTTTGCTCTTTATATATGAACTCAACTGTAAAGTCCAATTTTTGTTTTACTGTACTATAAAATTAGTCTCATTGTGAAAGTTAAAAGTTTCGAAAAGACCTTAAATAGCAATTAGTTCAATCAAGTTTTGGAAGTGGTTTGTCATATTGTCCAAATACATTTAATCGAAGTTCCTTTTTCAATTTTTTAAATAAAAAATTCATTACATTAAAATTTAATTTTATCTTATTTCATTTGGAGGAATATCTTTTAGTCGAATTTTGTTTGATCGAATTCTTTTTGAACTTTTGATAAAACTATTTTGATTTATTTCAAATATTGAAAATCTGGAACCATAAATGTGAATTATAGAATAGAATGAGCCTGTTCTTAAATTTAAAATATTTTATTTTGGGAAAAATCACGATTTATACCTAATAACTCATTCGAATCTTGAATATATTATTTTTTAATGCTTTTTAAAAAATTCAAATAGTATTTTGAAATGATTCATGTAACTTTATTCGTTTAAAAATTATCCAATAAAAAGTAATTCGAGAAAATAACATTCAAGAAAATGAATTTCGAGGAAATGGATTTCGACCAAATAGACATGTAATCAAAATAAATTAAACTTTTGATAAAAATAATCAGTTCATTATCAGTCATTTTATAGTAAAGACAACTAAAACAAAAAACTTGCATAACTCTGAAGTATATATTTTAACAAATTGCATTTCCTTTTTTCAACATTAGTATGTTGATTTATAGCTCGAATAAAACAGTTTTTGCTTTAAGGTCATGTATGAGATATGAAAAATTTTAGCATTTTTCTTTATTTTCAAATTTTATACTTAATTTATTCAATAAACAAAATTAAGTACTAAATTTACTGTTCTGGAGAAAACTTAGTAAATATTACAACTCTATCTATACCTAGAAGAATAATATCAAAATTTTCTAAATGGATACTTTTATATAAGCTCTATACTCATTAGTTGACACCTTTAAAGATTTCATCTGGTTTCAAGTCTAACCCTTATAAAATGAGTTATTTTTACTGTAGCCCTTAAAAGGGACTACTATTTCGGTAAACCTCTCTCGATAATAACCTTGCGGTTAAGAATCAGAAATTGCAACTTGATTTTTTTTTATAAATATTCAATTTGTACCAAATCTATTTATAATTTGTTATCATTTAAAGAAACATTAACCATTTTTAAAAATAATAATATTCATATTGTGATCTAACGTGGTTTTAATCATTTTTTGAAACAAAATCAGCGAATTCTAGACATTTCATTTCATTCATGAAAACTCAATATAGTTTTATAGCATTTAATTGTTAATTTCTAAATGTTTAGTACTGTAGTTAAAAAACATTAATTATTGAAATTTTTGAAATTTTTATTCATGTCTTCTCATAAAGTCAACAAGTTTATTGTCTAAATGGTCTTGAAATTTCGAGAAAATTTTTATAGACATATTAAAACAACAAAAATTAGATTTGAAGTTAATATTTTTCTGAAATTAGCATTAGATACAGGGATGAAACTAATATAAACCAATTTGGGCTACGGTTTAGAATATGGCCAGACTCGATTGCACTCTACTTGATTTGGGGAACACACACATACACACACACATATATATATATATATATATATAAAATTAGCGCAATAAACTCAATAGGGGTTTATGGAAGTTTCAATTTCGGAATTCTGGAATTTATTTCAGCCATATCTCCTCGGAAAATGATACGAAAGGGGCGTGGCTTAAATGGTACCACTCCACTTGAAGTGGGGCATCGATGTACTGAATATCAAATTTTTGTGATGAAGGGGAACCGAGAAATGAAGGTTCAAATTTATATTAGTTATTTTTTGAAAAAAATTCGGAAAATTCAAATTATATGTTTTTCGACCAAATTTTCTATATATCGATATATAATCATGTAAAAATGAGTTAGATTATATCCGGGTCGGTACCAAGCCCTACCCCCTTCAGATGAACTACAATTACTAGGCCCAATTTCATCATAGAAATTTGATTTTGGTATATCGATGTTCCACCTAAAGGTGAGTCCAAAAATGTAAGCCACCGAATTCTAGTCTCTTTTGTTGAGGAGGTAAGGACATACCTTAATAACTCCACCCCTTGAGTTTATTGAATTAATTTCATAAATGTATTCCTCACACCAAGTGGAGTCAAATCATATATGCCATGCCCCCGAAGGAGCCATATTTTGAACTGGTTCCCAATTTTGAGACGCAAATGAGTCTCGAGGTTCCTTTCGGTAAAGACCCAATAGGAAATTTTTCGGGCGAGATTCGATTCTTTAATACCCATCATTACTCGCTATTGCAAGCTTTTATAAACTTCTCAGAGATTTGTGTGCAAATAAATTATTTTAACTTGTAATAAACAGTTGGCTTAAAACAAAATTTGACGCATTAGAATATAAGATGCATTTTTTATATATTCATGAAGTGAAGCACCGATTGTGATGAACGCTATTCTCATTATTAAATCTCTTACATATCTTATTTATAGGAGTTTATTTGGTTTTCAATTCAATATATTGGGAACGTTGATCAGTAATTTCAATACTACAGTATATTTGATTTTGAACCTTAAATAAATATAAGTTATTCTTCAGAAAGTTCTCTGTAATCATTAATTATATGATTTCATATTTTTTTGTCATTCATAACTTTTTTATGATCATTAAATGGCTCTAACTATTACCACTATTAGAGCTTTTCCATTACAATTTGTTGCACAGCTGCCAAAAATACAATTTTTACAATTGATATCATATTTATTCCGGAGATGCACTCAATTGTTTTTTCGGATTCAACAATGACAGCAATGACACCAAAGCTCTTATATTCGTTTGTTATATAAATACGAAGTTCTTAATGTGGACAAATATGATATCTTATGGTACAAAAATTTTAAAATAAACTAACCAAAGTTTAACACTTCATTTCAAACATAAATCGTGCAATTGTGCAAAGTGTACAAATTGTAATGACTTTTCAACTTTCCCTTATGAAGTGACAACACTTTTTAAAATGAATCAATGCTAAAATTTTGCATTGGTTTCAATAATTTGAAAGTGTTTCAAATAACTTAGTTGTCATATATGTCACTCAGTATTACAAAACGTATTTCTGGTATTTTTCTTTAATACTTGAACTACTAAGGGATAGATATTATAATTGAAATAATATGCAAATTATTATGTTATTAATAATAAGTTTAATATTTGTTTATAACAAAAACCCCTGTTCTGAGTTTGCGCTTAATTTTGTTTAATAGAGATCTTAAAAGCTTTAAACTTTTTCTCAGATATACCAAATCTGAAAAACTGTCACATATAAGTTTCAAAGATTAAAAAATTCAGTTGCATTACATAAATTATGTTTTTAAAAAACAATATTTTAAATAACCCAAAATTTTTATTAGAAAAGAATAATTTTAAAAAATTGAACTATAATACTTAATTATCTGTATTATATGAATGAAAAAAGTTGAACAATATTAGCGATATGTTTGCCGCCTTGTTCTTGTAATAATGATAAATAACTTAAAGATAATTTTAAGATTGATTATTATTTTATTATTTATTAAATATCAAACTTTTCAACTGTTTAGAAATGCACTCAAAATGTATTTTCTCTAAGTTTAAAATCTAAGATCTTAAGACTTAGTGCAGGTATTCAATTCTGAGGTCTAAAAATATTTTAATGTGAATTTGAGTGAAGGTGTTCAAGTTTAAGATGGCTCTCTGTATTTAAGTGTCAGAAGGTTTCAACAATATCTTCAATATTTGCTATTAAATAATTTTATTTTTAATTTTTTCATAATATTTTATAATTAAACGTTAATTATGTCTTGGGATCTCCATATACAACATTTTAATCGAAAAAAATCTTATATGATTATCAAGTTATTTGAAACACTTTAAAAACTGAACAAATATACTGTATATCTTGATTATCAGTTTTATAAATAGATAATTATAATTTTATTATTCATTTAAATTATTTAAGAATGTTGTAAATACCAGAAATCTTATTGTATATAGATAAGGGGCATGAATATAGTGAATAATCACTAAAATACACTTATTTAAGTTAAAATAGAGGAATCATGTCCTCATGCGCAAAACAGAGATATATAAGATTTTCATGCGCAGGGGCAGGAAAATCAAAGAAAAGAATAAAAACCTTTTAGAGAAACTATTTTGGGAAAGTATTTCAGAAATAGTCGAGTAGTACATCAAATTAAATAATTTGACGAAACGAGTCTAAAAATGTCGGAGAGTAATATGTTCCGCAGTAAAGGACCCAAGATACAGCAATTTAAGCATTTTTTTACAATATGGTAAACAATTTAGTAGTATATCAAATGAAAGGTGTTTTCATGAAACGAAGAATGGATGCAATCCTAAATAAGAGGTCACTCATAGAAATAGAATGTATGCTTCAGATTGCTGTAAATATAAGGACGGAAAACAAATGCCAGCATAATCAAGTTTTACAGTCAAGGTTCGAAACTTTTCAGCTGCTGGAGCTACAGGTAGACAAATGAAATATTGGGGCATTTTCAGGAGTCAATAACTTATTTATTAGATCATATTTTTAGGGAATTTTATTCAATATGTTTCCCCCCATTCTTATAGATCTTATAAACTCTTTTAGGCCGGGCCGCCAATGCATTGTTAATGTATTCTTGAGGCAAGCTCTTCCAGGCGGTTCTGAGAGCTCTTTTCAGCCATGTCTTTGACTTTCTTCTTCCAAACAAACCTTTTCAGTTACCCCAACACAAAATAGCCCATTGGGGGGCGCCTCGTACTTTTCGGGATCCATTTTTCATTAGGAATAAACGGCATATTCGACTCCATGAACCTTCGGGTGTCCAATGCGGTGTATGATGGCGCGAATCCTGATGGAAGACAAAATTGCCATTCGGATAAAGTCTTCGGGCATCACTGGCCAAAAATTTCCGCAAAACTTTATCTATATACTAATGTATATTAACTTTGGCCCCAGGTTCGATGAAATTAAGACTAGCTTTGTCATTATAAGACACTCCAGTGCAGACCATAAACTCCTTTGAATGCGCTGCTTTTTGTTCAACCCTATCCACTTTTGGGTTCTTTTGGTCGCGACTGATGTAATGGATCCGACGTTTCCTGTTACAATTGGACATATAAAACCAGGCCTAGTCTGCAGTGATCACATTCTTCGACTTCTGATATAAGGCCAGAGATCGCTGCCGACGGTTTTCAATATTTTTGGCACTTAAAACATAAACCAAGCCCTTCTTTTTGGTCTTCATTTTCATTGTTTTGTGAATATGATGCCCGATATTCTGTTGAGTGCATCCCAAGACTTTGCCCATATGTCGCTGTGTCGGTGGATTCGAGTTTTTGACCATTTTCTTAAGTCTTTTCATTTTATTTCGGTTTAAACTTGAAACCCGGTTGTAATTCGGGCTCTGATTTTCCTTCTTCGGGGATGTCTTCTGGTACATTTTCTTAATCCTATTGATGGTTCCTTTAGAGACGACGATATTTTTCTTCTTTAATTCTTGAATTATGATTCGCTCTGACCATTTAAGGGCTAAAAGAGCGCGGAGACAGCCTACAGCAATCGGGTCTGATTAGTGCTTACCTATTATTGTTTACCAGTGAATTAATTATTTATAACAATAGAGGGTCTGCACTGATTAATTTGATATAAAAAACTATCAAATCTGTTCACTAGTTTGAAAGTTATTACTCCCGAAAATGCCCCGTTAATTGATTTGTGACCCTCTGTAGAAGAATTGAACTCAGTTTTTTGGAAATGTCTTGAAGATTAAATGTAAACACGTACCGAAGAATAGCACGTTCCCCGCTTAACTTCAGAGATATCGCGGCTCGTAGCTCAACGTGGCTAGGAACAACCTTTGAAGAAGTAAACAATTATCAATAAAGAAATATTCTAAGAGATAGAGAATGACATATCTCTTTAATTAAGAGAGATCAAACACAGGCATCATTTTGAATGAAATGACGTGGTGGCTCATCAGCAAAACGAAAAGAGCAAACGTACGATAAAGTATGGAGAGGATCGATACTATATAGCCATAAAGACTATAATGTGAAAAGGCTTAATTAATCTCTCAAAGTGAATCTTAATTAGCGATCATAAATCAAAATAGCAAAAATTGATCCTTGCAAAGTCAGGGAAAAGAAGCAATAAAGTCCTATAAGAATTGGATGACCAAAACGGGAGCGCACCATGCAGGACATTCCAATAAACTAATACGTGGAATTTAATAATCTTGATAACTTTTGATCAACTATTATGAGAAGGACGGAATAACGATCAGGAGAGAGCTATTGGCCTTCTGATTAGTAATAAGAAGAAATCTAAGGAAACCAACGAGTAGTTTCATAGGAATAAATTATAGGATAAATCTGATGTACAAATATGATCATTAAATATGAACTAATTAACCGATAAGAATAAACGATACATATAAAATCCGCAGCTCGTCTAGCCTGTGAATAAATCAAATCCGAAACTGAACCATTAATTAGTAAACGATATAATTAGTCACAAGAACGACAAAGCCGAAGGTCAACTTTGGAATGAAACTTAATGAAAAGCAAAGACAAAGTAAACGTGTTGAATACCACATAGCAGTACAACGTTTCAGTACAACGGGGTAGAGACTAATTGAGACTTAAATAAGAAGCTACAGGATTGGTAATAAATATCGCAGAACCATATTATTGGCTACGAAAGAGCGCATTGTGATATGATCTCATGCTATATATCGACGACAAATACACGATGATAGTTACCACATAGCAACTAAACAAACAGATATGGGAAAGTGAAGTTTTCTTCTAAACTATTATCATGTCCAATTAGTTTAGAACGAGAGCGGAAAAACGAATGAAGAAATAAAAGTTTCGTTCGGAAGATTGCAATCCGGCAATCGATACTGTACGCAAGCTTCTGGGATAAAAAGCTACGATTTTTTCCGCAAATAAATCCCTAATACAACTAAGCACTGTATCTGCACAAGCACTAACTGCCAATACAGCGCCACCGCTTCATCAGAAAAAAATCGTAGCTTTTTATCCCAGAAGCTTGCGTCTAGTAATCCGGGAATATGAATAATCGTACTGAGGAGAGGATAGATTCATTCAGTTGATTTGCTTACTAGAGAACATCTAAATTAAATCACTTGAAATACAACTGAGTTCACTGTGAATAACTTATAAAATTGTGGCAGCTGAATAACAGCTAAGTTTGGTTTAAGGTATGGTGAAATACTTGAAAAAAGTTATAAAAGGTTATTATTGTATTGTGCTTAGATGTAAAGTAATAGATTGTTTAATCAAGTAATTTAATTTAAGAATAATAATTTAAAGTTATAGTCTTCACAAGACATATAACATTATTATGAATTCGTGAAGAATAGTGAACCGAAGGAGACAATTACCTCCCACATGTAATATTGTTTGTTTATCCGATAGAAACCATTGAGTCTCATAAAATGATGATTTTAACTGCTAAAGACTACCAAGTCTAATAACATTGTAATGATCCAAAGACTAGAATTGTTGTAGACATCAGGAAAGCTGTATTATTTGAATTGTACTATGATAACCTAAACATCATTTAAATTAACGATTTATTGTCACAATTATTTGTGTAAGCCGTTATTAACGAAAAGATTTTCAATACGAGCCGTAGAGGTCAAGTCGACCGGCCTACAATATTTGGGCTCCCAAAAACATAAAAAGTCAAACTTTAATTCACAGCCAGCTCTGAGGAAAGGATCGATTGGATCACCAGCATCTACAGGCGGCTAACAGCAGGCCCACACACTTAAACCATAGGCTTAGCATAAAGTATATAGCAGATAGAAGTGGATCAAAGCTGTAGTGATCCACTGTTATGCTAAATAGTTGAACCGCTCGCAACTAACAGAAAACACTACGTAATTTCCAAAAGGAAGGAAAGCCTAATAGAAAGTAATTAATGGTGTTCCAAGCAAAGTTGAGTCCATAAGCGACGGTAATTCACAGCAATATTATAAATATTTGTCTGACTTAACAGTTGAACAAAACCCCAGTGTGAGCAAGAGTAATTCAAATGTTCTCCTTATCAAATTTACTCAAATTGAGGCACCGTTTCTTACTCTTTATAAGACAATTTATGATCAAAGTTTCTCAAAATTTAATTCATTTACAATAGATATTTAATTTTTTTATAAGGTCTTCATTAAACTTAAACATATTACTGTATATTTAAGCATTAGGGGAATACAATACCTAAACAATACCTAAACTCGATTCATTTTGATTTAGACTCTTTAATCAGAGTGTAAGATATTGTAGGGCTTGCACTCAAAAGTTATAATCATTTTTAAACAAAACATTATCCCACACGATCACTGATATTATGAGTGTTTGTGTAAAATATATGATTAGGTGAAACACAGCGAAAAACAAATATCAGGACCTACCAAATCAACCAAATCAATAGTAACACATTTCAATACAAAAATTTATTTATTATATTTATACACAAATATATTAGAAAAACATAAATCTCGTAATTTATAACGTAAGTCAAACTTATAGAGAATTTTATGAATAGAAAAGTAGGCAAAAATTGATTTGATTTGAGTTAATGGTATTATAGTAATGGTTTGTGCTAACCATTAAATGAAACTCTACTCATCTATTTATTACCTCGTTTTCTATTCTAGTGATGCACTTTCACTCTTACACTTTTTCACTATTTCACTGTTGTTTGAAAGCTTGAGGCAGAGTTGAGGCAGTGTTGAGGCAGTGTTCATGCAGTGTTCATTTGCTTCATTCAACTCATTATTTAACGTTAACTCCAACGCCCCACTGCTCTATTGTGTGCATCAAAACTAAATACATTGAATTTTCCTCTCTTTATTTGTATGCAAACCATGCAAACCATCTTCAAATATACGATCAGTTAATGATGCCTAAAAAACTTTCTAAAAGATAGTGTAAAAACCTTTTTCCACTCAAATGTAAATACTTTTGAAAAGATTGCAGAATGAGTTTTAGCGAATGCAAAACTGTGCAATTATCAAGTCCTTCCTTTTATTCAATACTTTCAAGCTTTTAAATACAAATTGTTGTGTATTAGAAAAAATCTATTTTCATAACATTTACCAAATTTAATCATTGATGAAATCT
Source organism: Camisiidae sp. (assembly GCA_034696325.1). Taxonomy (NCBI): domain Eukaryota; kingdom Metazoa; phylum Arthropoda; class Arachnida; order Sarcoptiformes; family Camisiidae; species Camisiidae sp. The sequence continues at coordinate 1,939 of JAQFZT010002016.1, read as the reverse complement.
GTTTTCAAAAATCAAAGTTTTGCCAATATATAAATCCATTCAATTTTTTTTTATCAAATCAATCAATATTCTCAAAATAACTGAGTTTTAAAAATGTTTTGAAATTAGATAAAATATAGATATTTCGTAAAGTATATGATGTCTTCAAATTGGATCATCTACAGCATAGATTTCAAATTTGACGAGTTAGTCATATTAAAATGCTTCGATAAGTATTAAAATTTACTTTATACAAAAATCCATTATCGCTTCACTGCATTATAAATCTTAAATCTCTAACTTTTACGTTAGTGTAATAGCATAAGTACTGTAAACGCATAATGCATTTCACATTATCTTGTGATTACATAGTTTGACAAAAGTGTAGTCATCTCTAACTGAATGCAAGATAAACTAAAAACTATACAAACTATACTTATTGTGCATATTTCGTTCTTCATTCGATATCATTTTTACGCTCTAATTTGCATTCACATAAAATATAAGTTATTTTAAGTTTGAAGTGAAGAGCATAAGTTAAGTTTGAACTTGAGCTCAGCTTAGCTAGCTTAGATAAAGCTCGGACTAAACCTCCAAAGATTCAATTGATAGACATCCGATTCATAGACATTCATTTGATATACATTTCATTTCATAATTTTAATTTTATTAATTGATTAAAATTTGAGTGAATAAATTCAATTAAAATCAATAAAATACTATTCTATATTTAAATTTAATTAAATATAATCACTAAATCTAGAATCTCCATTAGCTCAAAATTTGTCTATTAAATCAAATGTCTATCAAATAAAATGTCCATCAAATCAAATGTCTATAAATTGAAAGTCTATAAATGTCTATCAGATCAATGTCTATAAAGTGGATGTCTGTTAATTGAATGTCTATAAAATGAGAAGACACTATGCGAAAATGGTTTGAAAAAGAGGGTTAGGGGAGAGCATTGCAGATTAGACCGGAAGTCATACAAATCGGTTCCTTAACATTCATGGATCACATAAATGTAGACCATTTTGAAATATAATGACCGGTTTTCGAGATATTCAAATTTCAAGTTTAAATTTTTTGTAATAAGGAATATTTAAGTTTGCCATTAATACTATGCTCTACTGTCACTACTTCAGGCCATACTTAGATAATAACTTTACAAATCTGATGCAGGGAATCAAAAATACTAAAAAAATTAATGGATACGTGTATTTTTGTTTGGCGGAAAACTTCTTAACTTCGAAATGACAGCACCTCAAATTAAAGATCAACCATAACATTGTTATTCTTAGACTGAAAATCTTCAAATTGGTATCAAATCAAAGCTTTTTAGAAGCTCTTTTAAGATATCATATTGATATTGACATTGAGTTGTATTTATAATATATAGCTTAAATTATATTCCTATGTAGTTTTACTTTGTTATAAAATTCAATGTTTTTTCAATTTGAATAATAAGGAATTTAAAATGAGTAGGAAAATAATTAAATCTATATAATTACTAGAATTGCAATCCAATATCGATATCAATATTATATTTCAAAAGATCTTCTAAAAAGCTCTCATTTGATACCAATTTGAAGTTTTTCGGTTAAAAAATATTAATGTTACGGTCCATCAAAAATTCGAGTTTTTGAAGTTTGAGGTGTTGTCACTTCAAAGTTTAGAAGTTTTTAGCCAAACAAAAGTACACCAATGGATTAATTTTTTAGTATTTTCGAATCCCTGTATCAGAATTTAAAAATTATCATCTGTTTCCCTGATCAAATGACCTGTATCCATATGTAGACCGTGAGTAAGCGGATAGCGCCTCTCAGATAAAAGTTTCTTGCTAACCAACACTTCACTCAAAAAAATGTCATAAAAAATACTCCAAGTTGAGGCACAGAAAATTATCAAAATCCTCAGATTTTTCAATGACTGTACTCAAAATATTGAAAAGAGCTCATAT
>JAQFZT010002015.1:0-12837 GCA_034696325.1 Camisiidae sp. | reverse complement strand
AATCTTCAAGAATAGTCAGTCGATTTTTTTCAATATGAAAATTCATAGAAAATTATGGCATCAAAATTATGTAATATTTAAGAATTTTCAAGTCGTATACAATTTAAATTCGTCTAATGTTTGAGTGCTATTATATCGTTGGTTCTAAAAGAAATGTATAACTTATAGCATTTAAATATATTTTGAGTTCATAATCAGTCAATATTTATTTAATAAGAATGTTATGGAATAAACTTGAAGGCAAAGTTCAAATTAAAAGATATAATACTGTATATGATTCTTATGAATATGATTTTTCATTAATTTAAGAAAATTAATAGTTAAACATTTTAAAAATTCTTTGAGAACAAAGCATAAGTTAATCCTTTAGATTGACAATAACTTGTCCAACTTATACACTGTTAAAGTTATAATATATTGTTTTCGAAAATGTATTATAAAGTTTAGATACTTTTCAACTTTATTACATATTATTTGGAAGTTTTAGTAAAAAAAATCTTTTGCCTGTTATTTCCTTTCAATATGAAAAGTATTCTTAAGGAATAATGAGAGATATAATAGTTTTCGCGAACCAATGGAATGAATTTTCAACTAAACTTATTATAGTTTAAAGGAATTCAATTCAAAAAATAATTTCCCATTTCTGTTGAAATAACTTAGTCAGTCGAGTTAGGAATTGGAATTTAGGCACAAAGATTGGCAATTTGAAAATAATTTCACAATTGCTTATGCGAGTAAATTGTTAACAATTGTTTGATTATTAGTTGAAAATATTCGAAACATTTTTTCTTTGAATTTTATAATAATAATAATAATGAAACTTTTATCCATGAGAGTTATGCATAATAAAATGTATGCTAAAAATGTCTTTTAAAATGCTTAATGAACTGAAAAACTTCATTAATTCAACTCATTTTTTCAAACAAAAAATAACTTTCCGTATATAATAAATAAATCTTGATTTAGAGCTTTACATAGAAAATTCGTTGACCTAACTATAATCCACTTAATTATAACAAAAATTTGAATATAATTTCAAATAAAATTTCAGCATGTTTTAGAGAACACTCATTTTAGAGTATTCTTCGGTCATACCTCGTTTTGCAGAAATTGATTTGAGCGAAATTTGATGATGTTAAAAATATAATTTTATTTCATTGAAATATTTTAGTTTACATATTTATGAAACGTGTAAACTAGAATTAATTGTATCTTATCTTACGATCTCCTAATAAAGGTATTTCACGCCTAGAAATTGCAAACCCATTCAGTGTATTTGCACGAGTATACTATACTATAAGTGAATAAAACTCATTTGTCAATGCATTCCACTTAATATTAACTGATTATTATTTATTTCATTATAGTTTTGAGTTTTTTGAAAGTGAATAAATTTGAATTTCATAATTTTTTATAAAGTATTGAAATTTATTTGAAAATATGTCTGAAACAAAGTTCATTGATTGAAGTATAGGAAAAAATGCTTGTTTATCAAATTTATAATATTAAATTATAAAACTAACCTCCATAACCACCTTCACCTCCATAACCTCTATAACCACCCTCACGACCATTTATAGACTCAAATATTTCTCAAAAACAAATATAATTTTCTGTCAAATAAATTTCTGCCATATGGGAAGACACCGTATTCTTCAGTTCACAAATTCAAGTAACAGATAAAGCAAAAGCAAAAATCTTGTCACGAAAAAATAAGTCGAAGAAATGCTTATTATGAAGATATTATGCATTTTTCTTCTTATTAGTAATAATGGAAAATATTTAATGATCATTCAATAGAAAGGTTAAAAGCATTCACACCTTAGTATTGATTATCATTAAGATTTTTATGAGTTAAAAATTGAATGATAAAATGATTTGACTCTTGATAGTGAGTTTTTCCGTTACTTATGAGTTGTTAGTTACAGAAAAATGAATTTGAACAAAATTTTGTGGCTTGAGTTGAGAAATTTAAATCATTGATACATTGATGTATTTAAAATAACTTTACTTTTAATGCCTGTAAAACATGTTCTACAAAACATTAAACTTTTTTCACAAGTATTCTTAAACTATTTCTATAATTTTATAAGTTTTTAAAACAGAAGTATTAAGCGATTGATTTATATGGAGTTGACTAGAAAATATGATTTAGTTGTTTGACTTCTCGCCGTTATTTGTAGTTTTGTTAAAATTTACTTGAATTAATTGTATGATTAAATGAATAAAAATGATATGAAATATTAATTACACGATTGATTTGACAGATAAGATCAGAGGAACTTTTACCAGAATGTGATTCTTGGACTGTGTGCAATAAATTAGATACTTACTCAACTCCGTGGGTAGAAAAACAGTGTCGCTGTTCAGGAACTAAATCGTGTTCCTCATCGTTAGATCATAACGATGGACATACAGTTGGAGACAAATCGAGACAATTTAAGGTATTAATACATGTCATCTGATAATTATATTTTGAAAAGTTGAAACAAGTTGGCAAATACTTAATTTTGTATAATTATATTGATTGATAGCTTTGTGAGCCGATCAGCAAATTGCCGATATGTCGCTATTTCCGAGATATCACTTGGACGCTAACCAGTAATGCCGACAATACAACGAGTCAAACAGTTAATTGTGTCTGTCCTAAGAATAGCGTCGCATATATTTTCAAACATCAAATTTTCAAGACACAAATGGGCATCGGATACAAATATCATTTCGCCTGTTCTCCGGAAACCGTAGGTTTTTCTCATTTAAATAATTATCATCTAAAACTGGGTTAGACTCTGTTTTCTTAAATTTAACCTGAATTCGGAGAAATTTAACACAACAGAGGCGTTTCGAATAAGTTTGTCTAACTTTTACAAAATCCTACCAAATCTGACATAAAAGTCAATTCATTATTCAATGAATAATTAGCCCGAATTCTTCACTTCCTATCTTTGATTTATTTTTATATATCAAGAAACGAAAGTATTTCATGAAAATGTTAATAATTTTCGCTCAATTGTTTGTAATGGTATAAATTTGAATATTTTTTTGTTGCTTTTAAAATGTTAACATAGAAATTGAGGTGTCAAAGGAAAGAGCCGTGTCGTCTGTTCACAGTAAGAAAAAGGCCAGATGTGGAAGAAGTGAATACAAACACACTTTGTCAATGTCCTCAAGGATATGTGTGTCCCACACATCATAAAGAATCAAATGTAGTGAAGGGAACTGTTTATACTCTCGATCATATAAGGACATATAGTGGTTATTGTTCACCGCATGCAAAGTAAAAATTTCAATTTATTTTTACAAATTCTTAATCAAAATTTATATATTTTAGACGAATTCAAGACAACACATATATCAGAAGTTTACAGTCTTTATAAAATCAAAAATTGGATCGAATACTCATTTCTATTGAATAAAACTTAACACATCGGGTATTCTAATAATTTATTTTAAGTCTAATCATTCAGAAAGTATTGTAAACCTCAAGAAATTCAAGAATCATCGGCTGTATTCTCTTAATTAAATATCATTTAAGTGTAGATAAAGAGCATTTAACTTTAATATATATTTTAAATATTTAAATTTGAAAAAAACTGCGCCAAACATCACAAATAGTACTCAAACAACTATTCGTTAACGAAATTCCCATTTTATTGTAAAAAATAGATTTTGTTAAAATTGAAAATTATTGTAAAATGTAGAGTAATGTATGTTTTTTTAAAATTTGTAAATATAATAAATAGCTATGTTTTAAATTTAAAAACACTTAAATTAAAGATTTGATCGGTTTTTAATTAGCGCAAGGCTTGTATTTTTATTATAAAACAAGAAATTGTAGAATAAGTTGATCTTCTTTTGAAGCAAATTTTTGAGGAAATGGCTATATTTAAAGTTTGGAAACCTTCAGAAAAACTTGGGTTTCAGTAATCATATGATTGGTCTATTATGTACTCCTTGAGGTAATAATAGAATCTCTATTCACTAAAATATATTTATGCACTTATCATAAGACTGAAGTTTCAATATGTTTGAGCCAGCCTTCAATCTCTTAAATCCAGAGTAAATTCATATTTAAGTTCCAAATCAAATAGTTTTATGAGACAATTATATTTTTTGAGGAATCTATCAATTTAAAAACCAATCAAATTATCAGAAATACTATTAGTTTTTGCTATTCTGAAAAAATAAAATGATTTCTCAACGAAATTCACGCTATACTTCGTGATCTATATTTGCTATTATCAAAAGAAACTTATCAAAAGATGTTTTATAGAGATTTTTGCAACTCTAATCTAAAAAATAACATGACATAAGAAATTTGTGTGACTTAATAAATAAATGATTATTGTTTAAGAAAAACCCGAGAACCCAAGAACCAAAAGTTGAGCATTTAGCAGGTTAAAGACATATTTGAGCTATTCTTGGAATACATTTTCAATTTTAATTAATCAAAAGACCAAATAATATCCAAATAAATTATAATGAGCTTCTCTAATATATAAGTTTTCATTTTTGAATTAAATCTAAGTTAATAAAATGGAATTTATGTATTGATATATTTTAGAATAAATAGAAAAACGTTTGAATCTTAATAGTCACTGTTGATGAGACTTCAAATTTTCATTGTAAGTGTCTATCAAATTTTCAACAAAATTAAACAGGAATTCAATGAAACAAAAATTTTCTATTTTCGAGCAAAGAATCACTTGTAAATTTCCATTCAATACTAGAGTCATATAGACTGAAGACGGGAATCAAAGATATACCCATTTCCATAGGGAGAACTTCGAAATGTCTAAACTCGAAATTTCCAAACCCTGTTTTGAATGCCTTAAACTCTCAGAATTGTATGTTTGATTGGCTACACAGGTAGATTTGAATTGATAGCCTGTAGATATCCCTATCAAAACATTTAATAACAATATTTGAGCCTTATCTATATCAATAAAAATATTTTAAGAGACGGAGTCTCCAATCTTTTTCTATAAAGTACGAAAGACGATAACACCCCTACATCCTTTCTGAAATTTCTCGAGAACTAGTGTTTCATTTAACTTACTTATACTTAAACCTAAAAGTGATGATTAATAATATATAAAATTAGTTGCTTTATGATTAGACAAATTACAAAATGTCAATTCCACTTCAGAGTAATTCATTAATGCATACATCGCATCGCTTAATTGAACATTCTGAATTTAGACATTTCGATGTAGCCTTTCCCTCACTCTAAAGTATTGAGCCTAAGGCTCCGTTAACGACCTAATGAAGGGCATTGAAAAATTCGAGTTTGTTTTATATTCAATTTTAAGGGATCACAATTTGTATAACTTATAAACTCAAAAATGGGTGAATAAATAAACTGATTTTGGATTCCGAAAATTCATGACTAAATGAGTTGATGAGGAATAGAGAAAATGTTAATAATTATAAATAGGGTTCGAAAGTAACAATTTTGAAGTACTCGATCATTTGAAAATATAAAATGCTTGTTCTTTACACACGAAGCTAAGTACACATTTGGGAAAAGAGGTACGATTTGTACATGGAAAACACGGTGTCTGGAGAACCGAAGCTAGAAATCAAAACTTTGAAAATTCCATTTTTTATTCGACTTAATATAAACTGAATCTCTCCCACAAAGTGATCAGCGATTGACAAAGCTCTCAATAATATACATGAAAACCAATATTTAATAACTTCTGAAATAATAAATATACTTTACTTGTTTCCCTATTAATTAAATGTGGAATACTTGTCATTTTACGTGAATTATTACATCTCAATTTCTAAGAAATACAAATTGATTGATGTCAAAGCATAACCCATTACAATGTCAATGAATAAAGAGATGAAGCAATACAGAAATGTTCAATGATTCAAGTCATGCATGAAAGAAGATGCTAAACAAACTCATGTTGTACTAAGATTTAAAAGTTAGAGTAACTGATGTATTGATGTGATTATGACAATGGAGATCAAACTGAAGGAGCACTTCATTTAGTAAAGGACTAGTTAGTAACACAAAACCCAAATACCAAACTTGTATAATCAGGTTGAGAAGTGACCTCCACATAAAGAAGAGCTGCATTGGACAATAATAGTGCCCTTCTTTTTTTAAACTTATTTCAATTTGGAACTACTGTCAGAATCATTCACTAAAAATTATTAGAAACGTTCAGTCACTTTATATTGATTTCCGAATCAGTTCAGCTTTCAACGATGACAACTTCGCTACTTTTTAATTGTTGTATCGTTTTGCTCATATCGATCAATATTGATCTATCTATGGGTTTCAGAGCAAATAAAATAACGAATTGGATCAAAGATAAACCTCAAACTTATGTCGATGTCTCGTCATTAACTGAATCTAATGTAAGTAATACTAAAAATCATAATCATTTTTATACAATCTGTTCTCTACAGTGCTCTGCAACTAATTTTGAGAAAAACTTAAAACTAGTCAAATCATTTTTCATATTTCAAGTTTAAACTTCAAAGTAAAGAGTTTTTATACTCGATTAAACTTCTCGATGCTAACAATCATATCTTTAAACGAATAATTTATCAATAGTTCTAGTTATGCAAAGAGTTATGCAAAGAGTTATGCAAAGAGTTATGCAAAGAGTTATGCAAAGAGTTATGCAAAGAGTTATGCAAAGAGTTATGCAAAGTATAAATATTATTGAGAAGCTCAAGAAAATTGAAATTTAAAACGATTATAACTTTTATTTCTATGAGATTTGTTGATTAATGAACATAAGCTTAATTTAATTATTGTATATTATTAATTAAATGAGCTAATTGTTAGATCGCGTGTCCTTAACACAAAGTCAATCTAATAATTAGTAGAAAGAAGATTATATTGAGAATAAATTGAAATTTACATTCAATTAAAAGAATTATGCTTCGAAGCAGTCTATTATTAAATGCCACTCAGTTTGATAAAAATGAAAATATTAGATCATTTCTCATCAACCATTATCAGTGAATCTTTAAATAGGATACTCAAGCAGGAGATGAATTTGAGAAGAGCACCCAATTTAACGGAGAGAGCGCGTTAACTATGTTACTAAATCTAAAGTACATCTTCAAAAATCGTGTCAAAAAAGTATTAAGAAAAAACTGATTGAATTACTTGCGACCCTGACCTCATTTTATCTCATTTAATCAATAATAAAATTTAAACTTTTGGAATTTGATTAACTGATATTTTTTTTAGGACAAAAATGCTTCAAACAGTGGTCCAAAATATAGGCACAATCTTCCAGAGTGCGCAACTCAACAGGTCTGACAATATCGATAAAACTTGAAAATACAAGTTTGAATTATTTTTAAAAAATAAATAAAATAAATAATAGAGATATTTAAATGATAAAATATGTTGAATAGGTTTGTAATGCTCTATTTGTACGAATGAATCACACACAACAATTATGTGACTGTCCAACAAATTTCAATTGGGAGTGTAATGCAGACTCCAATCTCGATGACGGACATACAGTAGAGCTAACGAGAAGATATGATAAAAAGGTTTCGAACATAACTTTAAAAAACACGAATTTAAGTTGAATTTTAAAATTGTAAGGTTTACACACATGTCCAACTATGTGAGCCGTTAATTAGTGTACGAACGTGTAAAACCCCAACTGACTGGACATTATTAGCACTACAAAGTGAGAGAAGTGGAAAAGCACATTATGTAATGGTATGTCGATGTCCTGATAGCGCCCAATTTGAAGGGCCCTTCACTCATAATCATCCTCCTTATGCAAGAGTGCCCGGAATAAGAGTTTATGGTATATTCACTTCAGATAAATTAATCAACTTATAATGAAAGTCGAGTTTCTATTTTGAAAGGTATGCTCTGTAATCAAGGAGGAAGAAGTGGAAGAGCTCATAAGTACACTGAAACAGGTATCAAATTTCAATCAAATTTTAAGCACTGAATTAAGTAATTTGCAACTCAAAATTCACAGCAATGTTTAGCTCCGATTTTTCAGTCTTAACCGGATCTCTCGATACTGGTTTAGACTCAAACCTAAAACAAGTGGCAAAATTGAGTGCAAAACTTTTGATTTCATATCTTTGAACTTAATAACTCAATAAAACAGAGCTATTAATAAATTTAAAAAACTTGACAATTTTCAAAAGTTTGCAAATTCTTTTCTAGTAAACAGAAGTACTGTTGAGTGATTTTAGCGAATATTATCTGTTTCCTCTCAACTGTGTTTCAATTAGAGCTCAATTTGTTGAATATTTATCACAAGTAGCTCTAAATTCCTTGTAAGCAAAGCTAATAAACGTGTTCAAAAATATCACAGTCAGTCAATAGGGATTTTGATTGTTAAGTGATATAACTTTGAAAATGTTAATATTTATTTTAAGTTACTATTTATTACGAAAGGAAATATAAATTACCACAAATTGCCGGATATATCCGTATATTTAGACTGATATATAGAAATCAATCAACAGTTATATTAATTAATGTTTTTTATTATTTTAGTTCCAGATACGGAACAATATCCAGAATTTCCGTGGGATCTCGCATATGCTGTCATCAATTCAACAACAGATCAAGGAATTTGGTAATCAATTCAAGACAACCAATAATTTCAGCAATTTTTCAGTATTTATATAAGACTTTCATTTATTTATTTGAGATCCTATTTATTGATTTTTATTAACTTTTTAAAAACCGTCGAATTATTTAAAAAAAGTCGTGAAATTAAACGAATAAATTGGATATGAATTAATGACATATAATGAAAACTAAATAGTATGTAATTGAATAATGAGGACTCACCCAAAGCATCGCTATCCACTTGTATTGTACACGAAAACATAGCAGCCATAAGTCTTTGTGGTTGTGCTTGAAATGATCTTTTGCAGCATTCCTTCACTGTTGACATAATTTGTCCGCTTAAGGGTCCAAAAGGATCATTAGTTATATCTGAAGTATCGTGAGTTATAGTCCATTCTTCAACTATGAAACAGACGCCCATTAATGGTTCATCACATAAGGGACCAGAAAATGTTGCCAATTGAAAGCCACTTATGAAACTATTTTCAAATTGAAATCTCATATCATCGCTAACAGAAAGTTTATGCAATTCTTGAAAATTGCTTCCGAAACAACTATTAAATAAATTATAATCAGGAATTCGATTCAACAATATGTTAGTTCCACAATATTTGGGTCCAATCGACCAAAATTTATCGATAGTGTCTTCAGGCCATTCCGACTCATCGAACGCTTTCTTTAAACGAAACCGCAAATCTTCGATTGCACTCAAAGCTTGATCTGTTAACTGTTCAGAATATTCTTTTGATTTTCTTTGATGTTTAGTTATTAATTTCAACATTTGTGTGTTATTATCAAGTAATTTACAAACTTCTTCGGGTAGAGGTTTGGCTAGTATTCTAATTTTGGATTTTTTATTTACGGTCCATAATTCAGTAGAAGATTCTGTCGACTCTTCGGGTGTTATTGTATTTAATTTTTGATCTGAAATAAGTTCGTTAACCATATCTAACTTTGGCTTTTCTATTATTGTTTCCCTGAATGGAACAATAGGTGGCGAACAATTAATTTCAATACCAGAAAAATTAGTCAAATCATCGATACAGCGTTGGAGATGCACTTCACCTGTCGTCACAATAACGTGTTCACCTGTTTCTTGGATTTTCACTTCAACACAAGGGTCCGCCTGATTCAGCATTTTTAAGGCTTCGATCAGTTTTGGCATTTTTGACGGATTTTGTGGCTCTAACGCCACCCGTAGTATTGGAATCGTTGATAAATGTAAATCAATAAAAGGCGGACAAAAAATTGTGCTCGAAATTGTCGCCGATTTGATTATATGATTTTCTAATCCTCCGATTCCTAATATATTTCCCGCCGGAACCTCGTCTACAGCTTCCAGTTCTCTTCCCATTAATATATATAAATCATTGATTTGACACTTAGTTATGTGTTGATTGGCTGATAAATCATTTAGTGTTAGATTTGAATCGATTTGAGTCGAATCATCGATTTTGTTTGGGTTATGTTTTGGACCCAAAATAAAAACAGTGTCACCTTTTTTAACAGTTCCGCTGAATATTCGGGCGAACGCTATAAAAACATTATCACTTTCAAGTGAATCTTCTGTTTTATCGTTTTCTGAAGTCAAGCTTTCTATGTATTGATGGCCTTTATCTTTAGAGTCATTTATGTCATCATTGGATTCTACTTTTACTTGATTTTGTGTAACTAATAATTTATTATTTTCTGTATTCTTATTTTGTCGACGAATTAAAATTTCTTCGTGAGTCAGTGGTCGCTGTTTATGTTGAGGTAAAAATTTCTTATCAAAGGCAAACATTTTGGAAACACATATAATTAATGGTGAATCACTATTAGCTGAACATCGGATGAAATGACTTTTGAGATTTTGAGTCTCAAGAGGTAAAGAATCAAATCTTCTAGTATTAGAACACATGAGATTTTCACCGCGTTCTTCATCTATTTGTAGCGGACTCGGAATCAAATTACAAATCATCTTCAAAACCGCATCAGATAATGGCAACCATTGGGAGAAAACTAACTGTAATTGCGTTCGTGGGTCGGAATGATTCATATCACGAGTTGTAAATTTGACGCCAAGAGAATTGACAATCTTTTCGATTACACTTTTATCGCGTCGAACAGCTATTGCCTCATAAACAGCATTAATATTATCCAAAACCATAGTTACAAATAAAGGTTTTTTCGCTTTAGACATCGCGCCTTTCATTATCTTTTTTTCTTTAGCATTTAAATAGAAATCACCCCACAATGTCTTATTGAGTACGTCTTCTTTAATCCCATATTTAATTGATAAAAATTTACTGAAATCTTTAATACTGAAACCCCAGCCATCGATAGCACTGCCAAATATAACATTTCCATTTTCAGGAGTAAAATAAACGGAAGAGTCGTCGGCATCATCCATACCACAACTCCAATCATAAGTTTGTTTATCAGAATCGGTTACTGTTTTAGTTTCAGTACTGCTTTCATCAGTTGGTATTGAATTTGGAGAACTTTTTCCTAAAACATCAGAAGTGAACAGTTCTCCCAGAAATGCGTTCACTTGTTCTAAAAGTTGTATTAAATGCATATAAATATCTAAAGACGACATTTTTCTTTCAATAAATAGTCGATCGATTTTGTTTAATAGAAGAACCGGTTTTATGCGTTCAATCCATGCCTGTTGTAATGCAGACTTTGTTTGAGAACAAACACCTTCTATTACATCAATTAGAATAAGAGATCCGTCACAAAGACGTATAGCTGTGGACACTTCACCGAAGAAGTCTACGTGTCCGGGACTGTCGATCACGTTGACTAAGTATTCGCTTTCATCTAAATATTGATTCAATCATTAAATATGAACTTAAATAACAATAAATACTAACTCAATGAGAAGGCCAGTGAAATAGAGCTGCATTTCATAGTGATTCCTCTCTGCTGTTCATCTTTTCTGCTGTCCATATATCGCAACTTTCCTGCCATTCGTCGAGATATAATTCCATTACTGGCTATTAATGAGTCCACTAAAGTTGTTTTGCCTACAATTGTGTTATTATATTTAGTTAACATAAAGTAAAGTTAAACATGTGTCCAAACATGTGTCCATACATACCATGATCCACATGAGCCAATACACACACATTTCTCACGTTATTTACATTTTGTTGAAGTTTAACTAATTCTGATTTCGATATATTTCTCATCTTTTCCAAAAACTAATCTTTCAGTTAATTCAATATTAAATTATTTTTAAACTTTTAACAATCAAATAATAATTGCATTCAATACTGAAATCATAGTAAATGTGATTCTTTCAAAATATGCATTAAATCACATAATGTTTACATCAAACAAATTACGTCATGTATTCTGTGAAGAAATTCTTTTCAGTTTATTTGCATTTAATGTGAATCAGATGTGAATGACTTAACTTTTAAAAATAGCATTATTTATGCTATTATTTGAATGAATAAAAAATGTACTCAATTCTCGTCTTTAAATAATAAGCAAATATCTTAGGGTCAAAAAAATGATTTTAATGAACGTCTGAACTGAGTTTTGACATTTAGAGTTTGGAGGTTTAGAAGAGGTAAAGGTGTGGAAACGACTAATACAAGAAAATTTGTGGTGATTTAATTATGATAATTAGTGAGTTGAGTGCTTGAGTTGAGTTGAGAAAAGTTGGTCTGGAGTTGATACAGTAAGTAAGTAACTAGTTGCTACTGTAAGTAACTAGTTCCTACTGTAAGTAAGTAACAAGTTCCTACTGTAGGACTTGTGTCAAAGCATCTAAAGCTCTTATACATGTATCACAACTCTGAGATTTCTAACAAAATAATATTTCATTTCTTTAACTATCAAATAAAATGCTCATTTTCTTATTATGAGACTCTGTTTCAATTCTCATTCTTGGATTGTTCACCTGTTTCTTGGATTTTCGCTTCAACACAAGGCCGTCTTATTCATCATTTTTAAAGCTTAGATGACAAAACTTGTGTACAGTAGTTAAAACTTGTTATGTTTATAATATAAAATAATGCTATACTGTACCATAATTTGAAGTTAATTCGTGTAATTAGCAGTTCTCACATGAATAATTTCATGAATACAAATAAAGACAACTCTTATCCAAGAGTTAAGTAAATAATTGGAAGTTTTTAATAGACTTGACAATAAAGGGGCAAATGATTAAACATAAGAGTTAATTAAGTTAATTGAGCTGAAAGGAAAGCTATACACAAGTATTACAGTACAGGTTTGGTTAAGAAGACTATTGA
>JAQFZT010002014.1:0-12850 GCA_034696325.1 Camisiidae sp. | reverse complement strand
AATTCAATTTTTCTTTATTAATGCTCGTTATTAGGCGCTACTCATTAACAAGTTTCTTCTCTATAAGCCGTCATATCTTAATATCATTTTCACTCTTCATTGTATTTGAGTAATCATTTCTATCATTAAATTAAGTTAAATTCTTATTTAAATATTTATATGCCTTAATATTTTGCATAAAAAAGAAGGAAAAAATGAGTTAATAAAAAATTTAGGTTAAAATGAAAGAATGAAATGGAAACTGAAAAAACTCGTCTGAACACATGAGAAGACACTTATTGATTCCTTAAAGTATTTTAGATCTTTGTGATACCGAAAAACACTTTCAGTAAAGAATCTAAAATATGTTTCGAGTTATGCAACTTGTTCTTAAGTTATAGCATGAGTTATTGTATTAATGTTGTCAACTGAGACTATTCTTCATCATTAAATAGTACTATTCAAAGCTTGAATCTTTGATTATGACAAAGAATGTTGTAATCATATAGAAATTAAACCTTTTTTTTATCGAACAGTCATTATTACTAACATTTAATGATTTTGAAAAACCTTTTTAGTATTCACACGACTTCTCAATTATATAATATAAAGTATTTAATAAAAGTAAAAAAATTTGGTTCTCATGTGATAATGAATATTTTGTGATGGGAGGATTTGCTGGCGGTTCATAGCAACTCCTCAAAAATTTAAGGATTGATACTCTTGGAGATTTTAGAGCATTTATATACGTTCTATGAGCTATTCGTTATTCTACACTCATTAAAGCTCTTAACCAATTTGATGCTATTTGTTTGTGTGATGTCAATGCAAATGCAAATGTCGAAAGCAATCAGACTGAGATGAGATGTGAATATTGAAGACGAGACTATCCATTAGTATGAAACATGTGCAATACTGTCAATTACATATTTCTTTGAAGGTTAGCGCAAATCTAGAAGCATTACATGCAAGAAAATATATTAAATCTTCATAATATACAGTACAATGTTCAATATAATGTATGTATTGAATATATAGAGAAAATGTATTGAATATTTCTCTTCCAAATGTTCTATCATGTCTTCCAGTCATATAACATTACAAATGATGTAACGGTTCTCAACAACAAGTTACTCTCCTTGAGTAGACGGAAAGCGAGTCAATTCGAGTCACTTCCCTTACTATCTGTCAACAATAAGAGCAAAATTCTTAGCAAAATATTATTAATTTCATAGTTTCTAAATTTTTATATTTTTCAAATACTTAAGAGCTAAAAAAAATTAAAACATAAATTCGAGATCTTTTATCTATTGAATTTGTAAGTTTATTTAATTAACTACTTTATTCCATCACTTGTTCACTATAAGACTGATCTTGAAATTTGATTATTTATTCTCAAGTTTTTACTCACTATAAAAATCAATCTCGAGCTATATTATATGACATGCAAAATGATCTTTTGCTCTTCACTATTCATAAGTGACTCAATTTAATTTTTTAAAGTCTTCAAAATTAGACTTATATTACTGTCAGATTAAAAAAATCCTAATATAACTAATAAAAATATTTTTCTGTAATATTGATTCTTAATTTACTGTAAGGCAGCTCTTTATAATGTAAAAGTATATAACCTTGTATTGCAAAGAAGTATATATTCTCGATTCATTTAAGCGTAATTGTGCATATTTTAAGTCTTAGTAAATTTCAATTTATTTTCTAGAATTCTGAATAATTTTTTTTACATTAAAGTTTATTAATAATTTTCTTTTACTAAACTAAGCTTCTGTAATACTTCAACCATGAATTTAATATAAAGATTAAGTTTTTGCTGGGGATACCCAATGGGTGGGGGAAATCTGTGTTTCCGCATCATGTTCTCAATCCTCTGAATAACTATTCCCAAAAAGTTGATCCCATTTTCAAACTCAGAAAATAGACTGAAACTCGTTCATATAAAGTTACATTTTTAAAACTTAAACTTTCATAAACTTCATTTACTATAAGCGGAATTGACTGTATATCAAATGAATAAAACATATGATCGGCAATACTCTAAAAGTACTCTATTCAGGTCTTTAAATAATATATAATAAGCATGTCTAATGCAAAGCAAAAAAATGATAGTATTAGTCATAAAATATTAGAGTTTTTAAAACTCTTATCTGATTCAAAAACTTATTCATTAACTTGAGTCTATATCTCAACTTTTAAGGATTCTTTCAAACAATATTAATAATATGTTTGTAAAAGTTTATTTCATATAAGTTTATATAGAAAATAGATAATCAATTAAATCTCAATCATTCATAAACTTTTATCAATAGTTTGATAAGAGTTGAAATAATGAAAATCTTAAGTGACAAAATTCATTAAAAATTTTACTTAGTTATAAATATTAAATAAATATTTGTTTTGGTCCCATTTCTTATTAAGAGACCTGAATAGAGTACTTTTTGAGTATTGCCGATCATTATATTATAATGAATCTATAAATGAAGACTATTTTTCTGATTTTTAGACTTTACATTATAAATTGTAGATTAAATACCAAAGCTATTTCAAGTGACTAAACTTAGTGACCCTCATAGATTGAATAAAAGTCAAATTTGAAACAATTAAAGCTGAAATCACATACATTGACTTCCGAGTTTTCATTGAATTTTTTTTTATAATGGACCGATTTGTAGCGTTGCCAGATTTCTCATATATAATTCCTTGACTTTTGAACATATCCCTCAATTTTATTCGGTATTATCACCTCCAAAAGTCTTTGTTAAACTCAAGCCAAAAATTAAGGGAAAGAGATATCATTCAAATAAAACTTTAATTTTTAACTTTAAAAAGTTTTATAGTAAAGATAGCAGGCATTTATCAAATAATATTTAGTGATAGTGTTATATAAATTTTATAGCATTCCCTCAAAATTTTGATTATAATTTTTTGCGAAATTTGAATTTTTACAAAGACTTTTGGAGGTGATAATACATTCCGGGACAAACATTTTTCAACAGGACGTAATGAACTTTTATTTTTTCTAGGGAAATATATTTTGGTATTTTATTAAGTTATGTTCTTGTTTTTAAGGCTCTAATTAATTAATTTTTATTTACAAATTGTCGCATTTGCCATATTAACATTGAATTTACTCCTATCATTTGCCAAATGTTCTTCATTATGCTAAAGATGCGTTCAATGAAATCGTTACAAAAAGAAATAGGTTTAACTGTTTCGATAATATAAGACAGATTTGGTAAATAATTAGCTGTTAAAAGTTTGTGCACTTAAAATTGAAATTAGAAAATTTAGAAAAATTATAAATTCAGCAAAATTTTTTTGACAAAATACAGAAATAAGTGATTGTTATAAAAACTTCAGTCGGTTTTGTTACAGCTTTTGACAACTAATGTGAGGCCTTCAAGTTTAAAAGTTTAAAGTATTGAGAACTTGAAAGTTGAAAAGTTTAAAGTACTGTATTCTCAATGATAGCGTTAAATAATTGATTAAATGATTGATTATATATAATGAGACCTCCAAAAGTACGATAACCTTCATTCCGGGACATTTGTATGTGAAGGAATGATCCTTTCCTTCGGCCGGGACTCATAGGTCAATTCCGGTACTGTACCGGCCATTCCGGGATGTCTGGCAACGCTACCGATTTGTGAAAGAGTGAAGTATGAGAGCTAATCTCTATCGCTTTGCTCATACATCTCTCTTCCTTAAATCGGTCCAAATGCTAGTAATGAATAATTATGATACAGAAGTTCATGATTATATCATTTTTCAAGAGATTCTATCAATTGAAAAAATAGGTATGGATAAAAAGATTCAAGTTGTATAATTAGCTTGTGTTTAATTAATTATGTGTATTTATAATCTGTTGATCATTAAATTTAAGCTTATTTTTCTTTCATTTAATATATTTTAGTTTAAAATAAGTTTCCTTCGGTTTTAAAGAGAATTGGTTTAGAAATTCAGATTTGATAATTTAATCAATATTTCTGGAGTTTTTTCTAATATTTTATAATATGACTGAACAGCGCTAGTGCTGGATCTTTCTGAGGGTTGCGGGAGTGATGTGCAGGAGTGCCAAATTTATAATATGCATTTATCGTTCCGGAAATGATGCGGATTCATAAGGGTTTCATTCAGTGGGAACTCATAACCACTAATCAACATATACAACATACAATCAATAATACTCATTACTAGAGACTCCACATTAGATAGTTTAAAACAGCTAAATTTGTCTGTATTCGAGAGAAAAATTGGTATTTTCGGGGGTTATTTTCGATAGAATTAATTTTTTTCATCAATATTTTATATTTTTAGTTGAAAAGAGTAATTTTTATTATCATAATTAAAGTTAAACATCAGATAAATTCATCAAATGTTAACATAAAAACTTTTCCACATTTTCTTCAAATAAATCGTATTTTTTATCAGTTAAAATAGACCTATTATTAGATAAAGATCTTTAAACTTCAACTGAAACCAGAGGTGCATAAGCTGTTCTGATACGAAAATCAAGAAAACTATCAACTGAAGTGAATTTAGGTTCAAAGTTTGTTTTTGATATGAAGAGTTCAGTAAAAACAAGCTTTTGTACAAAAATTCGTAGAAATCGGGACTAATACAGTAGAGTCGGGAGTTCGGTAGGAAAAACCAAAATTCGGGATTTTCAGTAGTCTCAAAATTGATTTTTAAAATCCTTTACGGACTTAAAAAACCCCTTTCCCGATGAATTTTCAAACTCATGGTATTTTGAGGACTTACCGAATGTGAAGTCTCTACTCATTACTACACAATTCTACTGTATTATTTAATAGGTATTTCAATTTGTATGTTTCCCTCGTGTTTCATCTCAATTTATCACTGGATTTTCTGACATATTATAAATTTGAATCATTGGTTACATCACATTGGCTTTAATGAAGAGAATTCTCGAAATTTGTTATCCCATTCTTATTCAAAGTTTGAAATTGGTTCCAATTCCTAATCCCATTCCCATGAGATATTGATAGCATTATTTGAGAATAAATTAATTTAAGCGCGTGTTTGTGAAGGATCAACACTAAAAGAGAGACGATCTGAACTCTTACCTGAAAAATTTTATTCAGAAGAGATCAATTGAAGGAAAAGTTTTGTAAAATAAATTTTGTTAATTTTGAAAAAAATGTTTAAAATTCGTCTCAATCTCATCAAATTGGAACCCGAATCCATTCCTATCCCATTCCCATGAAACATGGGAATGGGATTGAGATTCTCTTCACTAATTGGCTTCTATTCCGGAAATAGGAAAATTCCATGAATTTCTCGCGAGATTCAGTTTATTTTACGTTCATTTAAGTATAAATAAGGATAAATGGGGTCTTAGAAGTTTAGTTTTCTAGTTTCTAATCCCGAGCCTTAGGGATAATGAGTTTTCCAATTTGAAGATCTGCCTTAAGTTTAGATATTTTGAAGATTTGATAAGAATTTGTTCTGAATCTTTATATTTGTTTTAGCAGTATCGACACAGAAAATAATCTCTAGCAACAAATCCTACTCTTGATAAACAACTCTGTACAGTAACTGTATCTCTCATTTTACTGATTAAGCGTTAGGCTAAACAAAACTAGTGTTGTCTAAAGTTATATAGAAATCTTTAGAGAATAATAGAAACCTACGCTTTTAGTAAGGTTTCTTTTGAAAATACTTTGACAAATACTCAAAACAATGTACTTAAATTGATATTTTTGCTTAAAATAGGATCACTAAGTTTTATAGATCTGGCAAAACATGTCACAACCTGCACATGCAATGTCATTGGCTTCCACAACAATCAAATTCTTTTACATAACGAGATCAGATATTTTCAAAGACTGTTTTATGATATAATATTCAAGTTAAAATATCAAGAATTATGCATCTTAAATTTGAAGCAATATTTTTGCATTATTTTATGTTTCAAATTTCTAATTTTATCATAACTTTTATAAGAGAAGACTTTTAAATAAGATCGGATTGAGAGATTAAATGAGATTAAGTGAGATTTTGTTTAATACCTTATCTACTAATACTGTGAAGCATTCTATTTTAATAATCACTAATGATGTTCATTTGAACAAAAATAATTACTTTTCAACAATAAATATTAAGGATTACAGTGAAGCCATTATAATGAAAATCAATTAGAATTCTTATTTTGAGAATTTTTTTTGGATTTCATGATTTACTTTAGTTCTTAGAATATTAATTCTAACTGATAGCGAAACTTTGGAAAATATTAAATAATAAGGAAAGATTTGACGTGAAAAATGGAAAGAAGCTTAAATTCATGATAATTATTAATTATGCTCTCCAATACTCAAATCGTTCGCAAGGCTGACAGTATTTAATATTGCATTAAAAGATTACATTAACATTTATATTCAGATTGATTTTTTAATGAGTTTGGTTTAATTTGAAAGATAATCCTTTGACACTGATATAACGGGATTTATTAATTTTAAAATTATCTTTAAATATCGTTCACCAATTATATTATACGCAAACTCAAAGTTAAGTTAAATTTCTGAGATAGAAAAGCATTCATTGAATGCACTCACAAATGTAAAATGTTGATCAGATCTAATTAGACAGTTTTGCACACTTGTACACTCAAAAAATAAAATCCATGCAATTCAACTCAATAGTCAGTTTCATAAGACTTATCATTTTGTAAAATACTTTTTATCATCATTTCAATCTAATTATTATAACTTATAAGTCATTTAGTGTCTTCATGAAAGTCAGTCATTGTCTCTGTCACTGAATGCATGTTTTGATTTTTATAATTATTTGGATTAAATGAAAAATTGTGAGTTATATTTAAATAATTAAGAAGAGTTATAAGAAAGCTGTTTATTAACAATAATAAGTTAATAGAATTCAAATATTAATTGAAATAAATATAAAAATCAAAACATGCTTTCAATGTTAGAGACAATGACTGACTTCATGAAAATACAAAATGACTTATAAGTTATAATAACTATTGACAAGTTTTTTGTGAAATTCAAATTGTGATAATCAATGTTTTAGAAATTGACAAGTCTTATCAAATTGACTATTGAGTTGAATTGCATGGATTTGATTTTTTGACTGTACAAGTGTCTTTCACATTGAGTGTATATAGTGGTGTAAATAAGTAAATTACTAAAGTAAGTTACGGTAACTTACTTACTGCTTATTAACTTACTTTTTGATGGTAAGATAATAGTGGCGCGTCTATACATTTTAGTTTTCAAGCATTCATTTTAAGCTTTTAAAACAGTAATTTGAAAATAATTATCTTTCATTCCGGAAATATGACCAAAAATTTTCCAAAATTACAAAATTCAAAGCCCATAACTTGATACCCTTCATTTCCACCTCCTAATATTGAATATTTAGTGCTTCCAACCCCCGGAGAGTTGAGCCATATATGACATGCCTCTCGAGGTAGCCCTTATATTATACTGAACTAGTCCACATAAATTTGAGTAAAGAAGATGCTTTTAACAATGATAATTACTTTTCATGTGAAACTAAACTTATTAATTTTTGAAAAACTATTAACTTTTCTATCAGAAGTTTATAGTAAATCTATGTTAAGCTGAAGTGTAAAGATACTAAGAATGTTTATCCAAAAGCACATTTTATATTCTTAGCTTTCAACTCGAGAACAGCTGATCATTCAGTCCATCATTTCTAGTGTTTTACAGCATTTCCTATAAACTTATCGGATTGAAGGGAAATAAATTCATTTAGTTTACTTTAACTCATAAATAAGTGTCTCATTTAGAAAAACTCAAATATTTGGATAAAACATTGCTGAATAAATAGTTCAAATTAAATTTAAACTTATTTAAAAAATATTCATCTAATGCTTTATAAATAAAATGAGTATTTTATTCAGCAATAAAAATTTTGTTCTCCTTTGTCCTCCTTAAAAAATTGTCTTGTCCTCTTTTGAGCCTATTGAGACCTGGCAACCCTACTCATAAGAAATATCTACTTTATAAATAACTGAGTAATGACAATGAGTAATGATGTTTTCACTTGAGATTCTCATTAATTCAATTCTTATTATATTTTATTAGTAATGATGAATGAATGATTGAGAGTGAGTGAGAGAATGAAATGTTTGATTTGGCTCAAGCATTAATGCATTCGAAAACCCAAGTTTATAGAGAAACGGTTCAAATGAACTAAGCTAAAAGTTTTGAATTAATTTTTTATATAACCATTCCATAAATCTAACATTTGGATGTTAAGCACTTAACGACTTTCTTTGAGTTTATTCTTAATCCGTTAAATAAAATATTTAATGTTAACATAGAAACAAAAATCTGGTAAAAACATTCAACTTAATTGAATTGCAATTTGTTATTTATTAACAATTATGAAAAATTGATCATTTATTGAATTATTGATGAATTGCTTTCGGTGAAGGTTGCGATTCAAACAAAAGTTAAGATGTAAAACAAAAAAAACTTGTTCTGTATGTCTTGCTGAGGATTTGCAGAAAATTGATATTTGAATGATTAAACTAATGAAATAAGAATCTTTACTCTGAATTGTCTGGTTTATCCTGGCTGAGTGGTCTTGGTTCAGTTTAGTAAGCTTTTATAGACAGTTTTATGTTTCTCCAACATTTTTAAGAGATTTTCTCCAAAATCATAGAATATTTTTCATATGAATTGCTTAACAATGTTAGTGTAGAGCACAAGCTAAGCTTAAGGATACCGGATAAGCTCATGTATAGAAAACTAAGCTCAAGTTGAAACTCAAACTCAAGCTCAATGCTTTCATGCAAAACGAGCTTATGCTCTACAGGAGGTAAAATTGTTCGCGAGGATAGCAACTAGAGTAAAAGATGCGGGATGGATGTATCTAAGGGACCATTCAAATATTTATGTGATACCTATGTAAATACTAATAGCTAATAACACGTGTAGTAGAAACAAATGTGTTTATTTATTTGAATTTGTTTAATATGATTTCTATATAATGGATATGCTATAAAATAACAACCCCTCAAGCCTCACATCACTAGTTTCTAGTTGCTATCCTCGCGAACAATTTTACCTCCTGTACAGCTACTCCAGGAAAGTTATGCAGAGATCCCTTCAGATCCAGTGATAAACTCAGATCAAACATAAGGGGAAACATACAAATTGTAGTGTTAATGAGTAATAGCATTCAATAGTAGTAATGAGTATTAGCATTGAGTAGTGGTTATGAGTTGTCAAACCCTTATGAATCTGAATCACTTCCTGAGTGATGGATACATAACTTTCCTCGAGTAGCTGTACACTACTTAATATAAATCTCATAGCAGTCCGTTTGATACTATTGTTTTAGTAATTTTAGCAAATTCTCAAGAGAGGGGAAACTATTCTTTACTATAAATACAATTTCAAAAAATGTTTTCATAAATTTTTATTATTTCAAGCCTTAACTCCATTGGATACCATTCACTCTTGAATAATTTGAAGTATTTTGAAACCATAGTTTTATTTATGAATTAATAGAATTAATTCTAATAATGATTGAACTCATAGAATTATGAAGATAAATATTTGGTTTGTTATGACATACTGAAACAAAAGGTTTTCACTTCATAACACAAAATTAGCTTAATATAACTTTGTGAGAAAGCATTTTATAGAGCTCTCAGCCATAGCATTTACAAAATGAGTTTATCATAAAGAGGAGATTCTCTCCAGAGATGAGGGTTTAAAAGCCTTCCACTCAATAGCTCACAATTTAAGTTCTATTATATATAAACTGATAATATTATTAGAAATTTTTAAACAGATATTTTTTTATCTCTTCTATTAGTGTCTGTTATAGTGTCTATTTTAAAATAACTTTAAGTAAAAGGGACTTTATTTTAAATCATTTATAATTCGAAATAATAAGTATAAATTGTTGTAAAGTCTAACACCTTCTTCAGAGCTAATACAAAATTATATGAAGCAATTTACAGTTTATTACAACTTTCACGCTTTTCTTCCAAATAAATCTTCTTTCAAGATTTCATAAAAGATTAGACTCATTCGACAGTTTCTCATATTTTTCTTTGGAATATAGTTTTTTACAGTTCCGAAATGTAAGGGTTTCTGCAGTCTTTTCCTGATCACAATCAAAATAATTGGTGTAGATTTAGTTGTCAGTAGAAAAATCTTTTTCAAATCTATTAGTATTTTCTTTCTTCTATTTTTATCACACATTTCATCGATTTTCATCAAATTCTTGAGCTTCAAAGTATTCAAAGTAAAGTTTCTTCACCTCAAAAGTTATCATTTCTCAGTACTGTTAATGATCCGAAATTTATTCATAACTAATTAATTCCATTGTTTAAACACATTTGAAATAAAGACTTGAAATCAATCGATAAATAAATTAATAATAATTTGAATCAAAACGAATCAAAACTTTATTTGAATTTTTTATTAAACCCGAAAATTCTTGGCCGCTCATGATTTGGATTGAATTTTTAACTTAAAATACGGGTTAACTATTTAATAAAAAATAAAATTGAGTTTTAATTTAAGAGTAAATGCATTCATCAAATATTTGGAGAACTGAAAGAATGTTGAAATTCTTCGTAATTCTTATTTGAAATTAAAAAAGCGAGAATTTGTCAATTTTTATGAGTTAATACACTAGGAATCAGTTTGATTGATATGAAGAAATTAAATTTTCAAATATTAAGTTATTATAACTATATAAAAAATAGTTGTTGAACTGCTGCCATCGTTTCGGTTTAGATAAAACTTACAGCTTTATAATCAATAAAATGATTTTCATAGTGTTTCATAAGAGGCACTGAAACCATCGCATCCAATTTTCATAAAATTCTCGAACTACTTATCAGGCAATTCTGGATATGAATGAGTATTTCATAATAATGTTAGTCAGTTCTAACCTTTTTTTAAAGAAAACAATTTCTACATCAAGTATCGATCAATCATCACACAAGTGATGTCGAAACTTTAATTTAATTTAAAAATAATTGTTTTTTTTATAATGATGATAATAATAAGTCATTCATTTTATTTGCAATTCAAACATCAATGGCACACAATTTGGGGCTTTAAAATTATAATCAAAAATCTTTTCAATAACTCTTAATCACAATAATCAATTTAACCTTTAAGTAATTTACACATTTTATATAATGAAGAATCACAAAAATTCAATTTGATTAAGACATAATTCGAGAAAATCAACCCTTGAATATGAATTAAAAACTTGATTGTTTCTCCGCATCATTGAGTTTGAAAAAATGAAATCTTTCGTGACTAATAGGCAATTAGTGAGCGTAAATTTTCAAAAAAAATAATCTAATCGTTAGTACTTAAGTGATTCTTAATAAATGTAAGCAAATTAAAAAGTAATATTCAATTTGTTATCATCTTGAAAGTGAAGTTTAAGAAAATCCTATTTCGCTTATAAAAGATTATCCAGAATATTATGACTAAATTATTGGTTATATATTTAGTTTCATTATTAGGTAATCTTGAATTCGCGTAAATATATATTTCTTTTAATTAAAAGTTTAAATAGTTTGTAAAGACAGATGAAATATTTTCTGTAAATATTTAGCCGGAGAGTGTTTGAGTGCCAAAAAGAAGTGTAACATGACTGTCACTGATGCGGACGTCTGTTCCAGAAAACTCATGTTTTTCGGCGACAGAGAAAATCTCATTCCATCGAACGATGAGGAAATGAGCGCTTATTGCAGGTCTTGATTTAATTGAATTTATTTATATTTAAAATTATATATTTTCTAAAATTTGATATAAAAAGAGAAATTATCCATTTTTCAAGTATTAATATTTTTATTACCAATAAAAATGAATGGAAAAGTTTTTAACATGTTAAAAAATGAGAAATTTATTTTAAAGTCGAATGCAAGAAGGAATTCGATGTATCAGATATTATGGCCGAAATTGTTTACCAGCGTTTCCCAAACAAGTTTTCGGAATGTTTGCATTCGATGCCAAATCTGTTATGAGAAGACAATGCAAAGCACAAAAAGAAAGATCAGGTAAACATCATGAAAAAGACTTATAATAACAAAAGAGCACTAAAAGTCAGACGTCTTTTAATTCTTTGCATCACTTGATGTTGTCATAGAAATGTGAATGAGTAAGGATTTGAAAAAATTTTCTCGAAAAACAACTCATCAAATTTGAGTAAAATAGTTCGAGTCAATTGAACTCAGAATCTGTTAAGAAAAGTAAAGCTCTGACTATTTTTAAATACTTAATTCTGTCTTTAAAACTTTGATTAGTTTAAAAGATTGAGATATGTTACTGAACCATAAAATCTAATTTTATACCCAAATCATGCATTTATGCCTTGAAAATTGATTTAATCTATATTTAGAAATGTTGAAGACCTTCATGAGTTAGTATTTAGTGAACTATTTTATTTAAGTTCACAGAATGATTGCTATGTGACGGGTTGCATAGCTTTATGTTTTAATTAAGCTGTTCAATACAGTAGAGATGTAAACAACTTGAAACAAGCAAATAATTAAATAGACTTAAAGAAGTCGGGGGTAAAGCACTGCTAAAGTTGCGAAACATTTGTTATTGGGATCGCGTTTCTCTAAATGTTAAATAAGTTATAATAATTCATTTTAATAACAAAAAAAGTTTATTTTTTCTTATTTTAATATATTTTTTAACAATTATCACTATTATTCTATTGCATTAAGTATTGCATTGAATTAGTTTAATATTAATTTGAATGTATTTAGCGTTGATTTCTATACTAAATTAAACATATTTTCTCCATTGAAGCATATCTTCAAACTCAAACCATATATAAATATAAGTTCAAACTCTTA
>JAQFZT010002013.1:0-12850 GCA_034696325.1 Camisiidae sp. | reverse complement strand
ATTGATTTTTATTAATTTGATTCTCGATTAAAACAACAAAAATGCCTAAAATTAATAGTAATATTGTTTCAAACGAAAGAAAACGATCGAAAAGAAATGTTAAAACTTTGAAAGTTATTAATAATAATAATAGAGAAAGTGATGTCGTTATCAATAGTAAAATTGATAATAATATTCATATCAATACTAATGATAAGAAGTTATCGAAGAAGAAAATCATCAGAAATAATACCATTAAATGTGATGACAATAATAATAGCAATCAATCAGAAGAAGTCACTGAAAAAAGTTGTGGTCAGAAAAGGGGTCGAAAGAAATCCAAATCTCAAATCAAAGCAAAAGTTGACAAACAAATGAACAACAATTTTAAGTCTTCTGAGAGTTGTGTAAATGATATCTTAGAATCTGTTTGTGTTTCAAATAACTTGAAATCATTGCCAGAAAATAATGTCAACAAAAAGAAGAAATTGAAACAAATTTCAAATAAAGTTCTGACTAATAGTGATGTGAATAATAGTATTGATAAAAGAGATGATAATAGTTTGCAAAACAATATAAGTCTTCGGCGATCAAATCGTATACGAAAAGCGACTCAATTGTATTCACAAGAAGTTAATCCCAAAAATACAGTTAAGAGTAAAAAAGCAAAGACACAAACTATGAAATTGGAAGCGATTAGTGATGAGTGCAATGAAAATAATTTGAAATTCAATGAAACTGAAGAAACTTCGGATGAAATGCAAATCAAATCTTTGATTCAGTCAATGACTTCTCAAAAGTCAAACAAAAAGAGGAAAAGTATTGGCAGAAAAAGTATTGGAAAACCAAAGTTTCGGTACAGAAAGTCTTTGTCTAACTATAAAAAGTTGAATTTTATCGAAAAAGGAAATTTGGATGTTTTGCACAAAAAGTTAGGACTCATTTCTCAACGTTTGTCTGTTATTCCAGAAACTCAAGAATCTTTTGTAGACTCTGATTAACGATTGAGAGATAATAGAAATAACTTTTATTAAGACAGGATTTTAGACAAGTTCTTACAACTCATATTTTGTTATCATTTATACCCTATTATTAAGCATAGATTCTATGATAAACTGCTTGTCATTTACTTTCATTTAACTCTGCATTAAGTTCTCAATTGAAAAGAAAGAAAAATATATTATTTATCACTTTTGCTATCATTAATATTGCTTATAATTTTCTTGAAAAATATCTCATTTATGGTTTGATTACTTGTATATTAAGTCAATTATTTGATTTGAATGTAAAGTTTAATAAATTTTTCGAAATGAAAACCTGGGAACTCATTGTTATCCTAATGTAATATCTATTTATTGCATATGATTATGTTGTGTTAACCAACTCATGATAATAACAATAAAAAAAAGATGAATTGATTGATTTTTAAATTTATTGATAATTTGACAAGTTTTCAGCTGTTATAAAGTTATAATTAGTTAAAGGTTTCTTTAACTCAACATTGAAAGTGCATTGCTTTCGACATAAGTATTAGAATAGTTTTGATCATAAGTCGCAATAAAAATAATATGAGAGTTACTCGACTGCAATCATATGACGTTTTGCAAAATGATTTCATTGCACAGACTCTGAGAAGCAGTTTCGCAACTCTTAAACAGTTAAAAGCAGTGAAAGAGAGCTGACTTGTGAGCAGCTGTACCTTCAAAACAAAACATAACAAAACAAAACAACGCGATTGCCATTTATCTATATATCAATAAGCCTATAGTGGCTTTGATTTGCTGTTAATTCTTATTATAATTGAAGTTTTTGTTAAGTGAAAGTCTAATTGAATTGTTGAAAAATACGAATCGTTTCGATTAAATAATGCCATTTATAGGTAGAGACTGGAGATCACCCGGAGAAGTATGGGTTAAGACAGATGAGGGCTGGGAGAGAATGAAACTCTTGCAAAATTCTGATATTATTCGTCATCAAATTCACGAACAGTAAGTTTTTCAATATTTTCATTTCAGTATTCAATCGTTATTTTAATGTTTTGATCATTGA
Source organism: Camisiidae sp. (assembly GCA_034696325.1). Classification (NCBI taxonomy): domain Eukaryota; kingdom Metazoa; phylum Arthropoda; class Arachnida; order Sarcoptiformes; family Camisiidae; species Camisiidae sp. The sequence continues at coordinate 10,822 of JAQFZT010002013.1, read as the reverse complement.
ATTTCTCAAAAATGTTTGCAATAAATGGATTGCATTTAAACTTAATTAAAGCTAAATTTATATGACTTACTATTTATTTTAGCCTTTTTTCCTCTATAAGTATTACATTAATGAAAGTGTAATCCATTTTCTAGAGACTAGATTTGTCATCAATGATTACTATTTTGTATTGAGTATCGGAATGTTTCATATCTTATATAGTTTTCTATGTCTGTAATGAGCTCTTGGTCTGGTTATTGCGTTATTAAGATTTCGATCACATTATTGATTAGCTCTCGTTCTTAACTTCATTTAAATCAGTTTATTCTCCTGTAAAAGTTTTCAAGTGTTTCACAAGTTTTTCATATAAAGGTAGGAAACACTAGATATTATTTTGCTTTGTCTGCAATTAAGTGGCTTTTGTTGAAAGAGACGAACAAAACACAAGACGTTAACCTTTTACTAAATGTAAAGCTCTATTACAGACAAATAAATATTTTACTTGAATAATTCTAATGCGTTCTTGACTTTTGTGAGGAAAAATTGTAGTTTTGAACTTATTTTGCTTTAATCTTAATTTATTCATACAATTACTTAATATTTTTCGTATCACTTCTTCAGCTGGTTTTTAAATGTGTTTAAGTTGAAAGCAATAATTAAGGCTAGTATTAGTTGAAAAGTTTATGTAATAGTATTTTTCAAACTCAAAATCTCATACGCTTTTATTTTTTGTTTATCTCTTTAATCTATTTAACTGTTGCAAACTTTGCATGTTTTCAAGTCGTAATTCTTACGATTGAAACGAGGTCTAGATATGAAAAGTTAGATTTAAATAATTATTATAAGCTTTTTCGTAATAATAATAATTGTTATCCTATTTGACAAGAATATGAATCATCAATCATTTGTCATTTTGTTATTTTAAGAGTTTGACATTTTTCCTCAAAGCAATCATTTCATAATCAGAACTTTTATGATTATTTACTAGTATTTACAATAGAGGTTAATGCCTATTAACTCAATGAGAAAAGGCTTGAGACTGGCAATAAATTTTATCATTAAGTTTAGCTGATATTTGTTATGATATTATGTTGTTTAGGATGTTGACAGGCGCTTAAAATATCAGTTAATATTTTCGTCGTTTATTCCATATATTATAAATTATATTAATTTATTTCTATCAATGATATTTAAATTCAAATTAGAGTAAAGGGATTTATTTTTTCATTTAATTCAAATGGAGTTTTCTGATGATTGCAAGTGACGAACTGTCATATAATTTAATGTAATTATTAGTGTTATGTAAGAAGTGGTACAATTGATTTATTTAACAGTACGAGTTATCGTGATATCAGGTTTTAGAGATCTATTGATTTCCTAAAAATGCTCGATTTTTAAGTTTAATTTGATTTTTGCAATTTTTTCTTCGATAGAAATAGAAAAATGTTATTTCACTAGAATTTTGAACAGGCATGAAATGACAATATACTGATAATATTTAGCATTAACATTAAAATAGGTATTTCAATTGCAATAATTGTCTATTCAACCTTGGCTTGACTGAAGGAACTTATTTAGACAGTGCAAAGAACCTTTTGACCCAAATATTCTATCCGTTTTTTGAGCATTATTGCTATTTCACAGATAGCGATAGGTATTGAATAATAACTTTAAGGTCAATGTTTTACTGGAATAAAGAGTAAAACTTTTTGAGTACTTGGAAATGTACGAATTGGAATTGCATTCTTTCATAAACAAAGAAATGATGATTTTAAGTCGCATTCAATTAAGATAAAGATAAGGTTTTACCCAAATTGATGAGTTCTATGTTTTTACTTGGAATGGGCTTTTGTTTGTATGATATAAGCCAAGTTCATAACTTAGAAACTATCGACAGCATAGAAGAGCTGTTGCACTTCTTTACAAATAGACTGCTTTCTCAACAGATGTAATTTTGGAATCAATCCAGCATTTTATGCATTTGAGACATGAGTTCATTTAGACGGTGTTTATTTTGGATTTTAAAGAACAGGGCAAAGATTCTTGTGATCAGTGGATTACTTTCAGAAAGGGTGTAACGTTTGACATATGCTTTCATATTTCCCAAGAAATGTTTTTTTTGGTAATATTTTTCGTTGGGAATGTTTCACGACTTGATTTTCTGAAAACAAATTTGTTTTTATTGCACACAACAGTTAAGATAAAACCAGTTTTGCCTTTTACTTCTGACCCGACGCTCTTATATGCGTTTTATTGAATTAGTCATCGCTTTATTTCAATACTGTTTTAAAAAACAAATATAAAGAAAAGCGAAATAATGAAAAATGTATTTATTAATGCAGAGATGAATAGAATCATGAGCCGTTCCTCATATAAGTTGTGTGCATACAAGTTGAATGCAATAATGAAAGACAGGAACTGATTGCACATCCAATAATAGATTATTTCAGTCGTCCGATAGTTTTACGGTCATTACGTTTAACATAAGAGCTTTGAAACGATTTTCATCGCATTAAATAGGATTTCATTGAATACGCACAAATAAATGATTTGTATTTAAAAACTTGATTGTTTTACACTCTGTCTAATCCTTTATATTTTGTTTGATTCAATGTCATCGCTTATAATAATATTGCTTTTATATCCTTATACTAATAGTTAGTGCTCTTGTATTGAACTCTATCATAAAAGTAGTGCTTCGTTGCGGTTATAATACGGTTATGGTTTGATTCACTATTGTAATTGACTAACTTATTGCATACTTAGTTGAGGACAACATCCGAAATACTATTGCAACAGTTTAATGACCTTTTCACTGTCACACAACTACCAATTAAATATATGCATATATTAGATTTATGTTGTTATGCGGTGAGAAGATGGTCACACTAGACCTACGAACAATTGGATTCGTTTCCACCTTTTTTATACATAATATGAGAAAATATTCCCATTTTCAAGTCATGGAAACAGATGTCAAATTTTCACGCAAGTCATGAATAATATATGAATAATCTATTTTTTCAGATTTGGTTTTTTGTTTTACACCATATTTTCAACATAAGTGTAAGCATTAACAAAAAGATTCAGCTTTTAAAAAGATTAAAAGATTGATTGAGAGATATTTACAATCGTGTAAAGACAATACAAAGTATAGCTGTGAAGTACAGCCTTTTAAAGCTATTAATAACTTTTTAGCTTCTAAAAAAAGTAGGACTCAAGACATCCGAAGAGAAAATGAAGGGCAATGTTCCGGGTCTTGAGCTTAGATTTTAGTTATAATATTAACTTTTTCTCAAATGTTTCTCTTTTGATAAAATGTTTAGTATTCGTTAAGCAAATATCGATTCGCAAACTTAAACCTTTACTGTAATGGCAGTACTGAACAATTTCAAGCAAAATAAATATGATTTTAAAACTTAAAATCTAGACCTCAATTAATTATGTAAATTGATGTAAAATTGTATGCTTTGACTTAGTTCTGAAGTGAAAATAATATTTTTTAGCTGTAATATTACTCACTTGACTCGAGAAAGTGAGTTACAGTATATGATTAGATCATGACACACTCATTCAGATGTGTTCATAACTCATATGAAAAATAATACCTCAAGTAAAATGAAATTATAGAGTGCACAAACCCTTTGATTCCCTTCCTCTTCGCGTCGAATTTCAAATCACACGCTAAACAGTTATTAACTAAATAATTATAATAATCTTAGAGTCTTGTTTTAAAGTGGAAAGTATTTCAAAACTAATAACATTTCGAATCATTTGAATGTGTAGTTATTTATGAAGACCTCAAATTTATTTATAGAATCCCTTTCTGCAAATCATGAGAGCATTAAATCTGAATATTAAGTATAGCAGATCTGAATCGTCAAATAAACTTCATCTCTCTTTTGGCATTCATAACTAGTATTCAAATCAATTGGTAAATTGTTTTAAGTTTATATTCCACTAAAATATAAATGTTTTCATTGTTCACGAAGAGTAGTGAGATATATGGGTTCGCTTTTAGATCAGATTCAAAATTCATATACACTTAAAATAAAAGTTCTAGATGTTTATGAAGCTAACAATATCTATCTTTCAAATATAATGTAAAATGAGTTCCTTTAAGACCTGCAGTGATAACTATCAATTCAAGGATAGAAAAATTGTTGATCAATACTAGCATTGAGTAGTAATAATTAAGTAATGATTATGAGTTGTCAAACCTTATGAATCCGCATCATTTCCGCAATGATGAATTCCCGTATTTTTAGTAACTGTTTGTACAGCAATGTTCAAAAGAAATCGAGGTTTGAACTCAATTAGTTTTTTCAGCTATAATTATCATTATTTGGTTCTCAAATTCTATTTATAAATAAAAGAAATATTCAATTAGATAACAAATGGATTAAGTTCTAGAAATTTGCGCTAAAAGTTTAAAAGTTTTAAAAACAATTTATATAAATGTATTTATATTTGCAATTCTGGACTAAACTAGTGTTTCACTCACTGACCAGTTTTATGCAATTGTGAATCAGCTCACAGAAAATGAATTTTAGGTCAAAGTATTCAATGAGTATAATGTGCAAACATTTAAAAAATATAATGAAAAGGGAACAATTGTGTTTATCATTATCAAATTTTGTTCGCATTCAAATTCATTTAAAAGTCAAATATTGTCAAAATTGAAGAATATTTTTTTGAATTCATTTTTGAGAAAATGAATAATTAAATAGTTTCAGTAACATTTCTATCAACAAAATAACTTCAAACTAGAAATAAAGACTAGATTCTCAATAATTATAATCAAAGTTGACTGATTATGATTAAATGTTTGATTATTATGCGAAACTTATGATTCATGATTGTTATAGCATTGAGTGATTTTACTGCACAGTAAAAGCACACTAACTTATTATGTTTTTTATGAAGTATATTTACTCCAATTGTTTTATCTTAATTGAAATTTTATTCGCATAAAAGTTAACTGAGCAAAAAAAAAATGAAACTCAAATTTAATCGTCACGATATCTTTGATTATTCATGCGTTAAAGAACGAATTATTTCTCGTTATGATCTTATTTGAAACTCCTTAAGCCTGAAACCTAAAACTAATTTAATAACAAAGCAATTTATTAGATTCAATTTGTCGGTACGGGTTTTACACTATCACTTATTTAAATGGTTTTGTAGTTTTACTTTGAATTAATAGCTATTATTTTAAAAATAGATAAAGCAAATAGAAAAGTTATTTTAGTACGTAATCGCCCTCAAGTTCCAAAAACACTCAAAACTTTCTCATTTTTTGGAAGTATTATGAAAATAATTACAATTTATTTTTAAACAAATTATATAAAATTAGTTCGAAAGAAGCGATAAAAAGTTAATTCAACGGAAAGAACAAAATTAATTGAGTGGTAACTCAAGTTATTATCTTGAAAAAAATGGTTCGTCATTCTAGTGATGCTTTTCATAAACATAGAATCTTTAAAAAAGTAATTATACTTTTTCTTTGAACCTTCTCTGGAAGTTATTTTAAATGTTAACCGTTTGTAATTAAAGTGATAAATGGTTAAAATTGAATTAATTTACAAAATGTCATTGAATTATATGTTGAATAATTTGTTGTATTCCAGTGAATATAAGCTAAATTATTTTGAACAGAAGAAACAGTTTGTCATCTCATTGAATATTAATGACACAGTTCGAGATTTACAGATACTTGTAACAGGTCTAACATTATTTGTATCAATCATTATTCGCTTTATTCATTGTTGAATCGCTCAAATCACTAAAAATGATTGCTTCATCGCTTTCATGAGTGCCAGAACTTAACTGTTCAATACCTGTTTTTTCAAGTAAAAAACGCAAACCTATCATTTTCAAGTCTTTGGCTAAACATTTAACAATATTTTTTGCATTAAAAGTTGAACATAAAGCGAATTATTTTTCGGGAATCAGTCAACCATTTAATAGTAATGATAACATTAATAATACATTTTTCTCATACTTTGACTCAATTATGATTTAAACCAATTTGAACGGTGAAGGAAAACGTGATTTGATAATTATTTGCGTTAAACTTAAAGCAAATTCATTGAATTCAATTATTTTGACCGCAGAAGAAATTAAATAAATGTGTGCCGTTAGTGATAATCGCTATACAAATGATAAAAACTAGTTCAAAAGTAAAATTAAGTTTTTTCAAACTGATCTTATCAATTAACAGCTTTGAACAGCTAAAGCTTTTAAGTACATTTTTCAATGGTGAACAACATGAAAACTTTTCCATTATTTTGATCACTATTTAACTAATTTAAGAGTTAAGTTTCTAAAAACAAATTCACATTTATTGCAATAAAAGTTCTATTCTTTAACTCTGTATTGTCTAAAATAAAAACCAAACCAAACAAATGATTCTCGATTTGAATCTATTGTTTGAAGATTAGAGTTGAAATGTCAACAAACTTTTCGATATTGAAAATTAGAAAATTTCTTTTTTTGGTGGCATATTTTGCGCACATCTCACTCTTTCATTAGTAATATTTCTTTTAGAAAGTTTTGAGCTTTTCCAGGAAGCAATCGTTACCCTCGTTTAGCTCCAAATTTTGGCCGTATCCCAAGTTTTGCGATTATGAAATCATTTGTCGATCTATGGATAAAGTTTTTGCCTTAATTTTTCTCAAAATCAGTTGGCTTTATGTCAAGCCTTTGTTTGTTTTCTGGCAATTTTCTGTTTCTAAAATTTGCTCTCACATGAGAGACACTCAATGAATGTCAGCGTCTTATGATCTTTGTTTATAGCTTTTCTCCAAACAATAACACGAGTTAGTCATGTGTCTCAAAAAAGTCACATTTATTTATTGATGATTTTGAGAATGATTGATAATTATTGAGACATTGTCTGTCAGCTTTTCTTTTGTAATATTTTAAGCCAATCATTAATCAATCAAACATGAATACAAAAAGAAATAAATTTGACAATAAATTTTCTATCTTTAGTAGTTTCCCTTCTGGTGATTCTTCGACTGACAGTGATAGCGATGATGATAACAATCGGTACACTATTGCAGAAATAATACTAAGATTACAAAAGAGCTCATCCCAATTCATTCCTGAATCAATATTACGGGAAACGACAAACAATGTGGTTCAGTTACAGCCATACTGTCACGTGACGCTAAAATGCACTAAAGAAGTTGCCGGTTATAACACAATTAGCGAAGCCTTCTATAAACTTGACTTTTGCAATGCGATCCGAGACATTCGAAGATTCAATTATGTGAGTAAACTCTTGCATTTGCTCATCACACAGAATCTCACTTCATTAAGTGGTTGTGCCACAAAAGTGCTCTTCACAATGCTTGAACAGCTCGCCTGGCAAGGTATACATACTTTACACTATTTCTAGATTAATCAATTCAAACATATTGCTCCTTAACGCCAATTATCAAACATTATTACATTATATCTCTTCTATTCATTTCAAATTCTTTACAATTAAACAATCAGTCGTCTAAAAGCTTATTCAATTTACAGATTTGTAGTTCAAATTCAATTATTCTAATTAAGTCTTTGCTCAGAATTATTATATTTATAATAAGACATGATTGAAGTTATGGTTTCAGTTAATAGTGTGAATAATTGGGCGAAAAGGAAATTAAATTGTTATTTATATCAAAGCAAGGAAGTTGTTTTGCATCTCTTTTCTTATTATGTGAGAAATTTGATTGTTTTTTAACCTGCTTTATGTAGTGGCGAGTAATCAACAAAATATTCACATTCTTCACACCTTACTTTATGACCTCAAGAAAATAATGAGAAAATATTATTGTTGGGGAAGACCTCTCGGCTCTACACGGCTTTGGGAACAGCACTTAAGAACAATGGAACGCATTTGTCAAATGGCGAATCGCATCGAAATAAAACAGGTTTACATTGATTTTGTTAATCATAAACACTCTCAAAATGCCAGCTTAAGGTTTAATTTAAAATTTTTTTCTCATTTACTTGTTTTACACGAATAGCCCGCAGAAGACGGCAGTAAAAGATTAACAGATCTCCCCGAAGAATTAATTCGTGAAATATTGTTAAGACTCACTGATTATAAAGATCTGATGAATTCTGGTCAAGCATATGATATAATGCAGTCATTACTTGATGAACAACACATTTGGAGACAGCTTTGTAAATATCATTATACAAGAGCACAGTTAAGATGGGTTTTCGCTAATAATAAGTCTGATAAAGTGGAAGTGGATTGGGAGCAAGTTTTTCATCAGCTTCGGAAGTATGCACTCATAATCTGACACATTTTTCAACTTTTTTTCATAATCAATCATAAATCACATTATATTTTCATATAAGCCATAAATCTTATAAATGTCCTATTGTTTTAATTTAGAAAATTTGGACTCAAAGAAGAATATGCCGATTGTTTATTCCTTTGCAGACATTGTCGTTGCCTTTTTTGGAAGGTATTTATGCGTTAGATTTAATAATTGATTGTTAGAAATATGAACAAAAGACTTGATAACTTAATTTGATTTCTAACTTTGATCAGTCATACGGTCATCCGTGCGTTTATGATAATCACGTCACTCTACCTAAAGATAAACAAGTGGTTAATAGGAAAGGACCGCAACCGCAAAATCCCGTTGTTGTCCATAATATGCCTTTCTTTCATCATCCACTTGTTCAGCAATACAATCACCAGCAAAACAATAATGCTCTGGAAGTTGAAACTGAGCCGCTAAAGACTGTTCCTCTTCATATACCTGTTCCGCCGGAAGCATTTCTCAAATTCTTCTCACTTTGAAGAAGTTATTGAATTGTTGATCGCATAATCAGTCGTAATAATTAATCAAAACAATGCTAATTATGTCAATTTTGATTGATTAGAAAAGAGTGCATTTAAGTTATTCAAGACTGATATTAATTTATGAGCAGCTGATGCACTCGTTGTAAAATAAGCCAAATTATTGCTAAAGTATTACTTGTTATCACTATATTTGAATGTATTTATATTGTTTGACTGCAGCCGTTCATTGGTTTGAATCGATTTTTTCGATTTATTTTATCAACGATTTTAAGTTATTGAATTTTTTTAATTAGTTGTACTGCAATTTTTTTTAATTTAAAGTTTTGCTCAATTGTGATCTTTATTAATATATTACTTATTATAGCCGTTTGTTGTATTATTATTGCAATGTTTGATGAAATTTCTTGAAACATAAGTTAAACAATGAGTAATATATACCTCCTTATATAATATGATACAATACTTAAAACTTTGTCTCCAGTCGTTTCACTCGTTATTCATAATGAATTTATTATTAATAATCTTCAAATCAAGATATCTTCAAATCTTGACGAAAGACGGAATAATATTTTTGTCAGATACCAAAATGAGATTAATTTAGATATTATAAAGTGAGATAATGTAAAAGTAAGATTAGAGTATTGATTAAAATCATTTGTAAGTTCACGTTCAAGTCCTTCAATTTGTTGAGGGCTTTCAGATTTATTGTATCACTTCGTTATAAGCTTTGATATTATTTAAAAGTTATCAAATGAGTTAAAGAATTGAAATATAGTCATAAATAAGCTATAATTAGTCGATCATTTGATAACTTGTAAGTGATTTAGTGACCAAATCTGTGCAATAGTCTAACAATTGGTAGCTTTTGTTGATTATTTTAAGCAACTCTTTCCTTATATGTATTATACAAAAAAAAAGTTGTACTCAAAGTTTAAGTCTAAAAATAAAAAATTTGAAATAAATCACTGCTAATATAGTATATATTATTCTAATTCTTTAAGGATTATAATCATACTTAAGAGTCAATTTTTCAAAATAAGATTTTTAGAATGACTAATAATTGAATGAACATCTAATTTGAAGCATTTATAATCTCTTACTAACTTTGTATTAGATTTAAAATTATGGAATAAATGATACGAATGAAAGAGAAAGAGATGCAACAACTTTTTAGTGGCTCTATAATAATCCAACTTAAAATGGGGAAGTAATACAGTACGTGATCATCAGTTCACAAGTCTAGTTACTAACTGTGATAATTCAAAAATTTCACGCTGTGTTTTGAAACAACATCTTAATAATCTTTAAATATGGATAAGACTTTTTGCTCTTTTTCTTAATTCTCAAAAACTCCCTTTGATTGGACTGACTTCATCTGAAAGCCTCACACAGGTATAAGCTATCAAAACACTGATTGTAATTAGAGTTTCATAAAAAGATAATATTAATTAGCATTTAAGTTATATTTATAGGTCACAATTGAATCCAGACACTGAAGAGTAGGTTATCGTGAGTTAAGGATTTCAGATTTTGACTGAATTAGTTATAGGACTCGACTCAAAAAAGTTCTAGCATATGGAGCCAACACTTAAGCAGTTCACTAATCAATATGGCTTAAAAATTTTTCATATTATTAATTAACGAATAAAAATAGGTTTATTTCTTAAAATGTTCTCAACTCTTTAAAAAAAATTCATCATTCAAAAAATTCAAAGATTTTTCATTTCAAAACAAAGCATTTTACTCTTTTTTTATACCAAAATACAAAAATGTATGAATTATAATGAGTTTTCTCATAAGTGAATAAAAGAAAAGTTTCAATTTCTCATCTCCTATTACTCTAAAGTTTAATACAAAATTCAAATTTTAGTAAAATCTTTTCTATTACTTATGACAAATCCAATGTTTAGAAATTTTATGCTAATTGTTTGGTGAAGAGCTCAGTCGACTCCTTCAAATCTTAATCATAATATGCTTGAATGAGAAAATTTTCATAATTGTGAAAATTGATTCAAAAATAGAAAATAT
>JAQFZT010002012.1:0-12850 GCA_034696325.1 Camisiidae sp. | reverse complement strand
ATATTCTATGATCACAAAAGTCTATTGAGTTAAAAAAAACTACTCATATAATGATATTTTACTGCTCTTCATGGATTACTTTCAAAGTTGAAAAAATACAGAATATATTGAACTGAATCTAGAATAAAAAACAAAATTTCATAAATATATAACCACATCTAATATAATCGGATTTTGATATATATGAGTATATATTTAAAACGAATAAATATGAACAGAGCCAGGACTTTACCGACCTTAAAACAGGCTAAATCGGTCAGATTCACCGATAAAGTCCTGGCTTTGAATATCACTTGATATGACAGCTACACTTGAAGTTTTTTTTCACCTCAAGCTTTTATATAATATTATTCCCAGAGACCACTTATACTAGTATGCACTCAACACAACTGAATGTTTAAACGCTTGATGATTAAGAGTACTTTTATATTTACTATTCATGTAATAACTTATGATAGAGTAAAAATAACTAAGAACTAACCTCAACTCAGCCTAAACTTAGCCTAAACTCACTCTTTAGTCCATGAAAAGCTAGTCTTAACTATTTATAGCAAAGTGTCTTTGTATTTGTCATTTATTTGTATTGATTTGCATCTGATAACATATTTTCGTGCATTTCTTTCACTACAATGTAACTCAAGATAACAAAACTTTATTTACTTATTTATTTGTTATATGAATGCATATAATAAATGTCAATATATTATGTATGAATTGATATGAATCTAATAAACGCAAAAATGATGAACAAATAGAGCACATAAAGATTGAATCCGCAGAATGTCTGTCAGTGGTCTAATAAATTTATATTATAGATATGCTTGTGTTTTAGATCGTGACCGACAGATACAACAGATTCATGATTACATTTTCTTCTCCTTTCCTAAAGTATGCAAAAACCTTTTGGTAGAAGAATCACAACATTTTCAAACTTCAAATAAAGAGAAACTAAAACTTTATGGAATCAAAAAAAATTTTCCCATTTCTGCCATAAATCAACTTCAAAAGTACTTTAGCTTTTTTATAGAACTATTACTTAATAATTGGTTTGTAGAAGAAATAAATGAGAACCAATACTTTTGACGCTTTAAAACACATCTATATTACTAATATCTGTCTGTCGTAAATCCAAAAAAATATGGGTTTAAATAGTAGTGGGCATCAGCTCTCGAGTCTAGATCGAAAAATTTCTTGTCGGGGGACCTCAACACTGGTTTTGGTTTTTAAAATCCCTCTATAAATTTGATTTCTGTATTTGATACTTATTCCAGAAAATAATTTAACTTCAAATCTATGTTTTTAAGATTTGAAATCAAAATTAATTCAAACTTTTGAATCAAATTCAGTTGATAAATATTTTGAATAAAAAATTGTTGGAGATTTGAAAATTGGGTTTCAAGTATGTATGTATCAGAATATTCAGATTTGAACAATTAAATGCTTTGAAAAAATCAAGTTTTTAATGTTTTAGAAAAGCGAGAAATAGTCAATACTCGAGAAAGTAAAAAATGTTGAGTTATAATTTGATTTCTCGAAAATACTCAAAAACTAATTTGAACCCTTTTTGCACAAAAGGCAGATTTTTTTTATTTTTATTCTTTAAAGTCTTATTTTATTATATTATTTTATTTTATTAAAGTGTCAAAAATAAGCATAAATATCATTGATCATACATAAGAGAAACTTAAGTTGATCCGAAGCGATTAACTTTAATGTACATTCTTTAATAAAGTTTGAACAAAAAATTTTCACTAAAGAAATTGAATGACTAACTTTTGTGATTCACTCAATTTAACTTTCAGCTAAAATCATATTATATTTTATGAGTTTAAAAATGTAATCAAAAGTAGAATAATCCAAGGGTTGGGTTGGCTCAAATTTAGTCCCACCAAACATTGAAAGACAACTTCAGTTGTGAACATTTGAAATATCGCCACTTTAAGCACAGGAAATAACATGAATTTATTACTTTATTTGAGAAAATTTTCATAAGGTTTTAGATTCTGCTCCAAAAAATAATAAAAATGTCTTATTTCTCAAGAAACTAAAGTATTAAATGTTTCTTTGAATTTGCAAAATCAAAGGAAGTGATGTTCACCACAACATTGCATACAGGCTTAGACTAAATGAAAAATTGAATCGATAGCTGTTTGTTTTGGTCATAACTTATTAATAGAAGAATACTTTATTTGACAAAATTCTATAAATATGGAAATAAATTTTAAAACAATTTTCGAAAAAGCCAACTCTATTTCAAACTAAATCTTATAATGCCTTAGTGAAGGTTTTCAATTGTTTTGATTTATTTTAAATTCCATGATTTGAACCATAAGTTGCTCAGAATAGTATAAAAGATGAGTTTTCTATATTTTATAATATTTTACATTTCAAAAATATTTTCAGCATATTTAACATAAATTTTTATTCATAGTTTATTTGCAATGCATTATATTAAGGCTTGTTTTTAGATTTTCTTTTTAAAAGCTTCTTTTCAATAAGACAAATAAATATTTAGAAAATTATTATAACTGAGAGAGAAAAATGATTTACTTGATGAAAACAGGGGAATACAAGCAATTCATAGCTTAAATATCGAAAAAAAATATTCTTCATATAAAAACGAAACGCTTAATAAGTCGATGAGAATGAGACATAAATCAAAGCTCTCAAAAAAGTCAGTTCACAACAATTTTGTGCTCAATTTATAGAATTAAAGTCAAATAGGAAGTCAGGAAAATCTTTCTAAAGAGGCTGAACTCAGAACTTAAATTATATTTGAAATTTATTGCAAAATTGTTTAAATATTATTAAATTATATTATTTTCTTAAATAAAATCATTGCATTCGATGTGCTGTGAAAATAATGAAAATGTATGAGTGCGTAGGTTTGGTTCCACTTCTTTACCTCGATTTTGAAATTTAGCTCAAATTGATATAAATTAAACTGAATTAATATAAATTCAACTTGATATCATCAGTTGCGTTCATATTAATTCAGTTTAATTTATGCAATTTAATAAAATATCGAACTCATAAACGCTTTGAACTAATGAATGAAACCTGCAGTTCAATAAAACTTTTTGCAATCATGTCTTATAACTTATTCATCAATCAAACAATTCATTAACTTAATGCGTTTTTTTTGCAAAAATTTTAGATGAGTTCATTTTTTTCATTCAATTAAATGAGAAATTAGTCTATGTTAGGCTTTGACAAAAGTTGGACACTTTAATCTCCTCTTTAGCATGAAGCTGAAGATGTAGAGTTGGAAAACCTTACTCGTTAACAAGAAAGGATATTAAACATTCAGAATATCCATTATTGCTTAGAATTCACAGTTGGGTTAGTAAAACATGTTTTAAACATTTTGAGTTTAGGCATTTCGATGTGCATTCCAAATAAAGATTACTTTACAGTTTAATTTTGGTATATCAATCGAGTCTAATTTGAAAAATTCTAGATTTCAATCTCCAACGTAACACCTAAGCTGGAGACTGTAGAAAATGCCCCAAAGCTGTACACTCAGAGTTTGCATCCCTACTCAAACTCATGGATATGAAGCTAGGCTTAAGCTCAATCTCGTAGTTGTGAGCATCTGGTTTCCCTTGTTATTTAGAAACTAGAAACAAAAATATGTTCAATTTTTTCAATCTTTATAAAATGGCAAATTCAGGAATATTCTTAACTAAACATTAGGTTTTTTTCCGAATGGGTTTTTACATAGGCTTTTTGTCAATACCATATCAATTCAATTCTATGTTGGATTCAACACATTTTTCATTTAAAGTATTAGATTTAAAGATTTGATTCATATTTTTCTTCAATTAAATGTCACGTTATTTTTATTTGTCAATAAAATATTATTTTAGAAATTAATTAAGTCTAAAATACATTTCGTGAAAGAGATTGAGTTTATTTTAACCGGAAAGAGATTGATAAAACCGGAGAAAAGCCTCGGGTCTTAAGCCTGCACACCCAACTTGTTTAAATCTTGATTTTTAATCATTTGAGTAAACTTTTTGAATAGCAAAATGAAAGTTGCGAAAGATGTGAAAGAGTGTCAAATTTTCTTACTATAAGCTCGAAGCTCAAGCTTAACTTTAACTTTTTTAAAGAATGTATGAAAATGTTTGGTTATATTCAAAAAATAACAAAAGATTTGCTCAGAATAAAATATTTTATATTGGATTAATCTGATGGTATAATAACAAATGATTAAATACTGCTGTCATTTTCGTTCATCTGTTCAAAAATGGCTTTTTAATTATTTATGGAGTTTTTAGAAATTATAACTACAAGCCTTTTGAATTGAGTTGAACTGATTTTTAACAAAATAAATTTTCGTTCTAGTTATCACATTATAACAGCAGTACTTTATGTAGGAAACAAACCAAATCAATAACTAATGCATTAAGTATCACAAAAATGGTCAAAAACATATAAATATTGTGTTAAAGGATAAAAGTTAATATCAAATAACGATTGAAATAAAGTTCAAAAGGCAAAAATTCAAAGGGATTTGTTTAGCTCTCTTATATTAAACTTAGTCTCAGAGTTCCAAAAACTAAATGAATAGTTGCAAGAATTTGTAGCTATTATTGGCTATAATTAATTATTGGAAAAGTTACAAAACTATTTCTCACTTTAGCCGTAGGATTCCGTCTTTGAATGGAAACTATTGACATCATTTAGAAAGTGAACAATCATGAGTTAAAGCGTATATCGTGTGACCAAAACAATTATACGATAATTCAATTACTGGATTTCTTGCAACTAATGTTACAACAACAAGAGCTGCTATTTTTAGAGAAATAAGATTCTCGAGGTGTTTTCAGTTATAAGACGATAGACATCATAATATCAATCATTTTTCATTCCATTCATTAAAGCATTTTAAAAAATTTCATGGCTTTCATTTCTGTACTTCTATTGCATGCATTTGAACACATGAATTAAACGTTTGATTTTTAAAAAATTCATTATCAAATAAAAGAACAAAATCAAAAAAATCAATTGGAGAGTCGAATAAGTATTGAGGTTGTCTTCGATCGAGACTCGACAGACTCGGCCGATCCTCAGCTCTAACTGTATAACTCGCAAAGTAAATGATTATTTCATACAAAAACACTGATAATAAAACAACTCTACTAACTTGGCTTCTAATAAAATCAATCTTTAAAAATGTTTCAACTCATTCTTCATCATATAAATACCTTTCTGTTTCAAAACTCTTTCTTTCACTTAAATAAAGTAAATATTTTATTTTAAAAATTGTGAGATTAAATCTAAAGCATTGAATGAAAAGTCTAATATTTTTGCTTTTCCCAAAACACTAATAATGAAAAACAACTTCTCTTTTATGATTTCATATTGTTTGCATTTATTCAAAACTTACTGAAGTTAATCCAGAGCTTATGGATTGTGAATAGCGTTGCCAGGTTTCTTTTATGCAATTCCTGGACAATTTCTACCGGTACTTTCCGGGACAAAAATTTTTCAATAGAAGGTATTGAACTTTTATTTTTTCACGCGTAAGATTATAAAATATTTGTTGAATTTTGTATTAATTTTTGAGGCTCTAATTAGTAGAAAATTTGCTGCAAAAGTTTTGGTGTCATGACAAGCCCTAGAAATGTCCCTTTTTGTACAAATCTCTGCCTTTACCATATGAGCATCCAATCTATTTCTATCATTTGTCCAAATTATCTTCATTGTGCTAAAGGCGCTAATGAATTATGTTCAGATAGATTTAATTATTCAATAGCTGCAAAAAGTTTATACCGCTTAAAATTGAAGTTATAGAAAGTTTATTTATTCAAATCTATTTTCTGGCCAAATTTTTCAGTAAGTAATTGATATAAATTTTTTTGTCGATTTTGTTTTAGCTTTTGACAACTCATGTGAAGCTTTAAGAGTAAAGGTTTAAAATATACTTAAAAATGGCGTTACATAATGTATATTCAATGATTTTTCATTAATTATTTAATCAATTCTTCAAAAGTATCATAAACTCTATTCCGGGGCATTTGTATGTCAAGGAATGAACCTTCCCTTCGACCGGGACTCAAAGGTCAATTCTGGTATTGTACCGGCCATTCCTAGACGTCTGGCAACGCTAATTGTGAATCACTTGAATATATTCAGTATAAAACGCATTTATAGCTTGATCAATTGATCATTCAAATTATTGAGTATTTTACCAAATTCATTAAAGTTACAGTTCGTGGCGAATAAAAGGTACAGTTGTTGTGGTGATTACATCTTTCAAAATCTTAATATGAGATACAATGAAGGCACCCCTTCTCCCATCTCTTCACCCATCCCTTCACCCACCCCTAGAAAGCCAGCAATAATAATGAGCAAAATCATAAGTTCTTGAAAAAGTGTGTTGAGTAAAGTTTATTATTGAGTAAAAGGGGTGGTAAAAGAGATTCAAGTAAACAGTTTTGATTAAAATAAAATATATAGTTGAGTGTTAGACAGCACTTTATGAAGTAAAAACTTTAAGACAAAACTTTCAACTATTTGAACCATAGAATCCAGTTTGAACTTGAAAGTAATCATAATTTGCTATTTCCAAAAGTTTTCATTTCTTATTCATAAACTTTTTCATTATAGTCGACTCAATTACTTATATTAAAGTATATATTTTATTAATACTGTGCCTTTTATTCAGGAGGAACTGTATAAATAGAAATTTATTTTTGAGACTCAAATTTAGTTCAAACCCGTTTATTTAGAATTCTGGCCATAAAAGTGGTATCAAATAGTATTCTATAGAGATTCGCATTATATTTCGAAGTTTTATTATGTTGTTTGAGCCAAAAGTAACAAAAAAACTTAAAAGTTGTTGACATTGTTTTAAAAGTATTCTCTTAAAGGTATTCACATAATATTTGTGGATAAAAGATTTGAGCCATCGCTCAAAAGCAAATTCATTCTAAGATAAGATAACTTTATTTATCTGACTGAAGACTAACCCTAAAACTCAAGTTTCGCTTTAGGATCCAATGATTTGAGATCTTGAATAGCATTGACTCACGAAAGACCGTCTTAAGAAATAAAAGGTTCGTTTCAATCCTTGAGCCTTAAAACTGATACTTGTGTCAGTTCACATGAATGAGTTTTAAGCAAAGATTGAAGTGATCACTGTTTGACTCAATGCGTTGAGTGTATTACAAAAAGTGATTAATTATCTAGAATAGAAAGTTATCTAACTTTCAAAATTGAAAACTATTTCAAACTTGGTTTTTCTTTAACTATACAACTATTAAAAACTTGGTTGAGTTCTCTTATTCAGATCATAACTACATCATTCTTAACTTGTTCTCACTTTAGTATCTAAACAATAGGTTGTTAACAATCTTTGGTTGTTATCAAGTTTTCTTTCTCTAAACTGTATAACAAACAATTGAAGTTTTTTTTTGCTTTTAAAGATTTATTTTAAAAGATCATAAAATTGATGATGTATTGAAAACTTTTTTTATTACCTAAAGGTTATAGAACCACAACTGTTAAAGGATTTTTAGACTTTGTTAATAAAAGTTTTGATGGCTTTAAAAATATGTTTTCAAAACTCAATTTAAAGCTTTTCCCCAAACAATTAATTGATTGAAATTCTTATTTTGAGTTTATATAACCATTACTTTAAATTAAAGTAAATAAGTATTCATTAATATAATGATTAAAAGAATATTATGTGAACATAATTACTGTCGAAGATTAGATCAATTGATTAAGACATCGAATGATAAAACGGAAACCAATATTGAAGTGGATTTAAATGAAGAATTAGTTATTAATGTCTCTGAACAGTCATTGAGAGAACTCGAAGAAATTGAGAGAAAAGCAAACAATTGTCTTCATTCCTATTTTATTAAATCTTTAAAATTGAAGTCTTCTTTGGATTCAATTGATTACATGTTGAGTAAAAGTGAAAAAACAAGAATTTGTTCAGAATTCGATCAAATGATTAAACATGTATTGAATGAAAGCCTGAATCTATCGATCGATGAGGTATTGATCCGAAATTCATTGACAAATATTTCATCATTTCTTATCAAAGACTATAGAAATCATTCAAATCTCCACAAAATTATTTCCGAAAATCTTTTCCAATTCATCACTAAATGTTGTGATTATATAATGAGTGAAAACAATTTAAATTCTTTCGAATTACAAGAGAGAAGAAAATTGATTTTGTCCTCACTTTTAGAGTCTTCGCACATAAATGTGTTCGCAATTAATTTAATTGAAATAATTGTCAATAAATTGACTCAATTTTCTGAAAGCCTTCGTTTAAATGCCGTTGAATTGAAAGCAAACAGTTATGAAAATGTTTATTATATTCTCAGTGCTTTTGAAGTTATTATTAATAATTGGTTTCACAGCAAACAATTTATTGATTTTATTCTCGATAAAAGAGAGAAGAACTGGTTTTTAGTCTCGATTCGCAAAACGAAAATTGTGAACATAATCAAGAAAATTAATCAAATTTATAGTGGCTTTCAATCGGTTTCGCTTCATTTAAGTCATTATTTTCCATTGTATTGTCACTATTGCTGTCAAATACAAGCTATACTTAAGGAAATGATTCAAACAATAAAACATAGTTTTATCGTCTCCTTCAAACAAAAGCTATAATTACCGGAACTTTCGTTTACATAATTTTCTATTAATCTCTGGGATTTTATTTTCTTTTCATATCCAGCTTGTTATAAATCAAATCAATTATTTCTGTTATTTCAATAACAATTTTTCTACTGTTTTTGAGTCACTCTCTTATAGTCGAAACACTTTTCTCACAATAACCATAAAAGGTTTTGTAATTAGATATTCTCTTAAATTAAAGGCTCAACTCTTTAAAACTAATTTTTTCACTTCAATGGACAATTTTTAAATAAAATTTTTGAGTTATTTGAGTAAATATTCATATTTTCTCTAATTATTTGACATTTATTATGAGTGAAAGCTTTAGTGCAAAATTTTCTTATTTGATAACTGTTTTGGTTTATGAATAGTGAATAAGCGCTCAATTAAACTGATAGAATATTACTAGTGATCGTGATTCGCAACAATGCGGCTGAAATTCCGTTCTTGAGCACAACTCTTAAAAGACAGGAAAATCTTTTCCATAAAAATTTGTACTTTTAGAAGAGATCCAAATTAATATGAGATTGAATTGAAAAAATGTTTACCTACTATTCATCGAACGAGTTCTGTTTTGCTTAATAATGTCTTACAATATATCAATAATAGTCTAATTCATGCAATGAATTCACAGATAAGACGTTATATAAGTAAATAACAGTCATAAAGTGGTCACTAAAGCATAACAAATAGAAAGACCTAAAGATCAAGACATTTATGAAAAAAGTCTCAATAACTAAATATTTGCACTCTATTTGATTGGACTATCAAATAAACAACTCTATTATTATAATACATTACGATTATTATTATTCAATTTCTGTCTCATTATTTAAATGTTGAATGTTTTCTCATTTCAGTCAAACAAATACTTTTCTAAATAATTTTGTTTAGTTTTATCGCAAATTTAATTGCTATTCAAGATTGTAATGGCTTTGAATTAGTCTGAAATGAGACAATCGATCATCCGATGAATACATTAATCATTAAACAGTTTTGAACACTCATTAAAGTCATAGAAATAGATGTGTTTATTGAATGAATTTTTTATAAAGAGTTGAGTCGAAGAATATTGAGATAAGATATCGGACGTGATAACCACGAAATACGATCAGATTATTTTTGATGTTATAACAAAAGATCAGTGCTTACTATACACTGCTATTATATATTCATATTTCAGAGCTTTATCACTACACTTACGAAATAATCCAATGCTTAGGACTAACTTTACTATAGACAGTGCCAAGAGTTGTAACTTTTTGTTAGTAGAAATTAAACATCACTAGAAATTGAAATAGTTGCCGAAATTGTTACTATGAATGCTTTTAGCTTTTGCTATCTTTAAATTGAATCACTGAAAATTAGGTTATGGAAAAAGTATAACTAAATTCCATGACATCTTTCAAAATATTCCTTATCGCTACCAATCCTTTATCTAATGGTTTGAGTAAATGCTTAAGTTCTTCAAATCACGTCTATAAATATAATTTTCATCCATTTGACAGAAATGAACGCAAAACATAAGCAATAAATAGGGCATATCGAGTAGTGAAGAGCATAAGCCAAGCTAGAGTTGGGTTCACACATTCCAAGCTAGAGTTGGGTCCACACAGATAATTGGGAAGCTTCTGAACTTATGTTTTCCGCGTTATTTAGAAACCAAATAAAAACGTTCTGATAAAAGGTATTTATAATCTTTTGATAAAATCGGAAGTTGAAGATTTCTGACTAAACTTTGAAGATATGCAACTTTTTGCAAGATTTGAAACTTGTTTAAACCATCAGTTTAATGATAGTATAAGTTTTTTGAGTAACGAATGAATCCCAAAATCGAAAGCTCGCCATAAAAAGGTACCTCAAGCTAAAGCTCATTCAAAATGATCTGATGCTCTTCACTAATAGGGAAAATAAAAGGACTTTCACCTACACTTAAGAAATTGCTACTATTCGCTATACTTTAGGGCATAAAGAACTCTCAATATCTTATATAATAACTATTGAGTCTTAGTTAAGTGTGGGGACTAAGTATTATTGGTTCGTATAACCAATAGAGATAGAAATTATTACACATAGAATTCCTCTTTTACGTTGTCATTAACTATTAATCAAATACTTTGTTAAGGTGTAAAGTTATTAAGTTTGTAGAAACAGGTGAAGAAAACATTAAATTCAATTAACATCAAGTAAAAGTGATTCCTTCTTTCGGTTAAGGCTTAAGTTATTCTAATGAACTACTCAACTACTGTCAACAGAATTCAACCCCTAATCAAATAAAATATAAACTCAGATATTATACAGAAAACCAAAATAATTTATTAAATTCATTTCACTTAACATTAGAATGTGCTCAAAATCTGTGAGTCTTTTCAAATCAGATTATAGTGTTTCACACAATACAGAGTTTTCTTCTGACGTTTTTATAATGTTATTATTGCTAACATTCAGTTAGAGTCTTATAGCCATCACTTAATATTTGGCATGACATGTATTAGTGCTGACAAATGTTTAGAGGAAACATGTTTTACACTTAAAGATGTTTTCATTTGCTATACATTTGATGCCATCAATTTATTCTTTCATCCGATTATCTCAACATTATCTCATTGAATGAGAATTTGTTTTCACATTTCAAGCGTTGTCTTAAGAATCTTTGTTGAACAAAAACAATTTTGTGCAAAATTTGATTATTTGTAAAATATAGGTTTTATTAAGAAGAAAACTGAAATTCGTAGAAAAAATCTTGTTATAATAATTAATAGAAAATGTTGGCTCATCTGAATACTATTTACCAGAACAACGACACGTTCACAAAACTTTTAGACGAATTATTCCTAAAGAATATATGCAATCGATCGCAAAGTACTAGAGTTTGTACATTCTGTACACGCATTAATTGAGAAAATATGTTGTTTCCTTTCGACTAAATTTATAAAATAAATTTGCATATTTAAGTCAAATTTGACTCATTTTTTATATCATTATTTTAAATTTGTCATCTCATGAAACATTTTTTTACATAAAATCATTTCAATGAATTGAGTCTTAATTGAAGAGAGACATGAATTTACTAATGAATCTTATTTAATACATGATACTGTATTAGAGAGTTTCCTATAATAACTTTTTCAGATGTTTATCGATTCGACTATTTATAACTTTGGTTGCAAACAGTTAATGCATTAAAATTTTTCTTATATTTTAATGATAAGTAACTTTTTATATCATTTCCAGAGCCAAGACTTTATCGGGTTTAAAACTAGCTAAAATCGGTCGGATTATCAGCTTTAAAATAGCTAAAAATCGGGTTAAAAACAGTACTGAAAAATCCAAATTTTTCATCTATTTTACAAGACCTTTATTTATGTTTGTGAGTGAATGGTGTGTAGAGTGACCAGAACCTGAAGAAATTGGTAAAAACTCGGTCTTCTATGTATTTTTGAAGTTAAATCTTGTGAAACAAAACTTGTTCCCCTTAGATATTGTGACAACTCCCGAATCCCCTAAACAAGACCTTATCACACAAATAATATATGTCACTCAGTATTACAAAACGTATTTCTGGTATTTTTCTTTAATACTTTAACTACTAAGGGATTGATATTATAATTGAAATAATATGTAAATTATTATGTTATTAATATTAATAAGTTTAATATTTGTTTATAACAAAAACCCTGTTCTGAGTTTGCGCTTTATTTTGTTTAATAGAGATCTTAAAAGTTTTAAACTTTTTCTCAGATATACCAAATCTGAAAATCTGTCACATATCTCTTTTAAGCAGAATTTTCACATTAATTCCAACTTACTATCTCCAATTTCTTAACATTTTGATTGAGTAATTGGTTAACTTCAGTATAATATTGCATTAATATTGGGTGTCTCCTCATATGGCCTAAATTCATTTCACCGAAAAATTCATTTCATTCAAATTCATTTCACCGAAAATTTTTGGAAAAATATTTTCATTTCACAGATTTAAAGTTTATAATTAGTTTTCGAACAAGCATTTGGTGCTTTAAGCCTAATAATAAGCATTAATATAGAAAAAATCAATTCGTCATTATTCAAAGTATGAGTATAAGTATAGACGAAACTTAATTTTATTAAGAACTTCTGACATCATTAGAATCAATAAAAGTTTTCCTTACACTGATTTTCTAATTTCAACTCAAGAAAACTTGATTTTAAAAAGAGTACT
>JAQFZT010002011.1:0-12850 GCA_034696325.1 Camisiidae sp. | reverse complement strand
ATATTTCTTACATTGATTACTCTTTAAATATTGGTAGATGCAAATGAAATCAATCTGTTCTGACTTAATGTATGATTTAGGACTTTTCACTTTTCTTTACTACACCAGAATTATGATTCTTTTCATGTTACCTTTTAATAGTTAATTTATACTGTGTCTGATAGACATATAGACATATAGACATATCCTTAAAGCATGCTTTCTTATAACTGCAGCAGTAAAGGCTGATATTTTATACATAGCTTTCAAATAATTTGTTTTAATGTCATCCATATGTGCAGATCTTGATAGGATTACTTCAATTCAACTCTTATATAACATAGAAAAGTCTAAACTCAAAGACTTATTTGATTTGTCTGATACCAGACTTAAACAGCAGTTATAGATTAGTTTTTTTCTACGAATTCTCTATCGATCAAAGTTTTTGAGTATAAATTGCAATAATTTTTGAAATATAGAGTTTAATATTTTCTTTTACTTTATGAATATATCAAATACTTAAATTGATTAATGTGTGTGTCTATAGGTTGACTGTATTATTAGTTTATTTTGCTGTCATTTTTGTTGGGATTTCTTCTTAAATTAAATACGTTCGCTTCGATTCTACATTAGAGAGAAATCTATCCAACGATTTAAAATATTCTATCGACCGTTGAAATAAAGCTTTATCTTGAAGACAAAGCTAATATGATATTCTCTTTTCAATGGCATTCAAATTTAATGGACTAAAATCTTATTGATAAGAGTTTGGAATTACAGAATATTTTTGAATCAATTTATTCATAAATGCATAAATCCATTATTTACAGAGACATTATTCCTTCAGGAATTTGAGCCATACATCCTTTGAGTCTTCACATACATTTAGCTTAAATAAGTCATTGAAAAAATTTGTATTTTATGAATCCCACTTAAAACATACCAAATTTGAGAGAATGTTAATTATTTTTCAAAGAGTTCATCAAACATAATAATGATGATAAAAAGGTCTATTAAGCGGATATTCACATTTCAAACACTATCTTACATTTTTTGTTTATTCGATCAATTTGTTATTTTTATAGATAATATGTATAACGCATAGTTTTATATATATATATACAGGTATATTATGTGAACTGTATATTTCATGAAAACCATATTTTAATAACCAGAGGGTTGATAATTAAATAGATGAATTTTTTAAGCAGACGAAAAACTACTTTAATGTGTGGTTATAATAACCATTTTGTATTAAATATTATAATGATAGAAACGATGGATTCATATTTTTTAAAGACTGCAACTTTAAAGATTGTATAGAACAGTAGTCCCTCATTTCCTAGTTGTGACTCAATTTTTAAGGGTTTTGCGGCCCAAATTAGGTTTTATCTATAATGTTAAGAAAGATGATTGGATGACCCACCGTTTGGAAGGTATAGAGTGCACATATAAGCAAATCCTCAGATTATAATGTATTTTAGATATGTTTTGCTTCGTTGTGTTGTCGCCATGGATTGGAATCTACTTCAGTATAACCATAACGAGCAGTAAACACGCGATCACTCTATTGAATGGACAAATACAACACAAAAATTGTGGGGCTTTTCTTTATTGTTGAACTTTGCGAGGAAAACCTCCGGTTTTTCCTCGAATTGAAACTCTCTTTTAAAGAAATGACAATAGAAAAAGAATAGAGAAAACTAGTAATAAAGACAATTTTCTGCCACTTTAACACATAAAAGGTTATAGAGTTTTATATGAGAGTTAGTATAAGTTACTACTACTTTCATGTCAGTTTCTAATAGTGATAGTAAGGTTTCATATATTGAGTTAATACTAGTATAATATGAGCATTACTTGTATGACTCGATATATTAATAGAAAAAACATAATATTGTTGTTAGTTTTGGTACTGCATAGAATTGATGGCAAACTCATTTCAAATTGACGACGATCTATAAGTTTAAATGTCATTCGGATCGTAAAATGTAAACTTTAAATGATATTTATTCGATTCAGTTGCAAAAAATAAGTACTTTTGGCTTTTGTTAGTACATGTGAAAGCCATACAACTTTCAATTCTGTTTCTTTTCCCTTGTTATACAGCGTATATGAAGTAGTTTTAGAAGTTTGCAATCATACAAGTTCTCAATATATTACTAAATTTGTAATTAAATCCACGAATCAAGTTTAGTTAATGTATTTCTAATATTAAAACAAAATAAAATAATTACAGATATTTATATAGTACAGTACAGAAGCTTTCATATGTCTGTTCCAATTGATCGATTAGTATTAAATTATCAATTTTTGAGTGCATTATTAACTCATTTGTCATAAAACAAAACAAATATGTGGACCTGTGCAGATTCGAACACAAAACTTATGAGCCCAATCTGTAACCACTTGACTTGTCAACCACTTTGACCATTAGACCATTATTTTAAAAACAATAACTACAATAAAGATTCCTTCAACATAGGAATGAAAGTTCATAAGTCAATGTGTCATAAATTTTATTTCATTTACTAAGAGATCAATTGGAACAGACATATGAAAGTTTCTGTACAATATATCAGGGGTTCCCAATCGGTGGCACTTGGAAGGGTGTCTAGTGGTACGCTTCAACTTTTTTAATTAGTATAAAAGGGATTATGTAATATTAAAAATCAAAATTGAAGTGAAAAATATTTAATGGCAGCTCAATTTTCCCTCTACAAAAAGTGGAACGCGGGGGAAAAAAGGTTGGGAACCCCTGCAAAATATGATTATTTAGTGTAACAGTAGTTCCCAACTGGTGGGTCGTTAAGAAATTTTGTTGAGTCACAAATCATTTCATAAATTAGTTACGAGTTGGTCGGGTCAGACAATTCTATTTGATTTGCAAAACACGAATCTATTAAGCGATATAATATTCATAAAAATGATATAATCTTTGTTTCATTGCATTCATTTAAATACAAAATGAATTTGTTAATCATAGAATTTTACAAAAACTTTCATCGATAGAAATATGTATCAAAATATTTTACCCCAAAAACGGGATATTTCTTCATATATTAAGAGCAATTAGAATTTCTTGAGTCAAATTATGTCAATTGAAATACTGTACAGTATTTGACACCTTTGTTATTATATGTAAAATATTGTAAATTAAATGCTTTTATGCGATATCAAACATTAATCTGATATATAATTCTGACATAATTACAGTAATTTTAATCGATCACAATAATCATATCATAATTGGGTTTCAAATAGAATTTGAATACTTTGAATTGTCTATCAAAACAAGTGGAAGTAATTATGATTATTAAATAAAAGAGTATTAGACTATAATTTTTGCAAATAATATGTTGAATTGGGATAAAAGTTTATTATTCTTAATAACTAACTCATTATTAGTTTTATTGATGATAAATATTTTTAGGATAACAAGTACATACAGTATTTGGAAATATAAAAAATTTCAAAAGATACTCCACAATTCTAATCATTTTAAAATTGATTTTAAGACTCAATAACAGACCATTGAATGCAAACTCTCTTTAATTAGTCTACTCTGTAAACAAACTACAAAAAATGAATAACAAGTTTTTGGCAAAACTTTTGATCTGTTGAACTTGTAAAAAAGGAAGTGTAGTTGAGATATAAAGATATGCTAATTTTGTTGAGATAATCAAGAGTAAAGTTCAATGAATAGCTAGAGATTCAAATAATGCTTGCAATACAATGCAATCACTTATTATCGATCCATTTTTAGGTCGATATTGCGTAACAAGTATGACCTCATAGTTTTGACTTCTCTTCCGTTTGTCGGTCGGACTGTCTGTTTTCATCGACTAAAGTTATAATCTCTTTTGAATCAAAAACAAACTGAGAATTTCTACAAATCCCTTGAATCGAAAGAATTAGATTTGAAGGCATGAAATGGAAAGAGAAGTCAACTTTAATGATTACTCTCCATTTATGTAGGATTTGCTTTGATTAACTCCAAATGAGTCTTATTTCTTATATAATATGATCAGATTTCATCTGTGGATATTTATTACAGGTACAATATGCGTACAATATGTGGTACAATGTATGGTACAACATATACCGCTTGTTTGGTAACCACTAGTTTTCATTTGTTTCAAACAAAAGTACCCGAAAGAATTTATAGACTCTAATGAAAGAAACATGATAGCATTACTCAACAATAGCATAATGAATGCCTTTATAGACGCTTTTTGTTTCTCTTAAAAGTTAGTCCACCCTTTCGTTGAGCTTTTATGCAAGCATTACATTATGCACTAATGACTTATTATGCGATTCATTTTTGTATGATTTCAGTCATTCACTCAAAATTTTGCAACCTTTGTTGACTTTTCATATTAGTGAATTTGGCTAGAATTTATTTTTCAATCATAAGAGCAACCATTAAATTAAGCTTCAATTTTGTATACAAAATCTTTTGATATCTTTCATCAGATTATTCTTCTCAATATTTAGAGTATTGATAGAAGTAATCTTTCCTGTTAGAAAAAACTGGGCAAAAATTCATTTGAGTGATGTATTGATATATAAAACTTGTTCACAAACGAATGTTGAATAGATACCGAAAACAACTGAGGTATTTAAGTATCACATTGATTCATATCCTACCCGTCCGCTTTTTTTTATAAGTATTTACATTAATTTATCAATGTGATACTTAGATACATCAGTTTTTTCAGTATCTATCCAACATTTGCTTGTCAACGAGTATACAATCTTTTAAGATTTGTTATTCAAATGTAATCCATCTCTCTGTAAAGATAACGTATTGATAAAAAATTCTTTTCTCAATAGCAAAATAGTAATATCAAGATTTGAATATCTCAATTTTGCTGTTTCATATATTTTACGATCGTTTGCTTAAAGATTTTCTGATATCTAGTTATAGTACTGGTAATTTAACTCATAAATATAATTTAAAAAATGAAAACCAATTAAAAATGTCTCATATCCTTAATAAATGAGTTAATAAGCACTTTTATTTGAAAAATATTGTTAAACTGAAAAACAGCGATCATTTCAAGATTTATTTCATTTGAGATAAGTATTCTTATCTTTATTATATTTATTTATGAATTACATTCATGGGTTTAAATATTTATTTAATTTTTGCGCAAATATAAAAAGAAAATTTTACGGCAAGTTTGTATAGCAAACTATAGCTTCAATTTAATGTTTAATTTTATCCATCGACCAGAAATGAAATCGATTTCATATTGTTTTCCCCTCCGATTCCCCCCATATTTCCAGTAAAACTACCATAAAATTATGGCTAAAAAATTTATGACTTGTATTGATGGCCACATTAAGGTTCACGCAATATCTCTCACAATTATGTTGAATGCATAGTAAGCTTATATAATAATATAGCTTAAAAAAATATACGCATGTATGGCATTAATTTATTTGTTTTATTGACTCGTTTTTGTATAAATAGCATTCAGTAAAACAAATTTTATTGTTGAATTTCAATAAATTCAAAATTTCATATTTCATTTTTTAAATTTGGAATTAGACTAAATCTAATCATTATTCATCAATCAAAGTAATCAAATAATTTTTTAACTAAGACTTTGTTTAAGTAATTGTGTGTATGAATCAGTAGCTCAATAGAAGTACAGCTACTCCAAGAAAGTTATGTATCCATCAATCAGCAAGTCATGAGGATTCATAGGGGTTTCACAACTCTTAACCACTATTCAATGCTAATACTCATTACTACTATTCAATGCTATTACTGATTAACATTACAATTTGTATATTTCCCCTTATGTTTGATCTGAGTTTATCACTGGATCTGAAGGGATCTCTGCATAACTTTCCTGGAGTAGCTGGAGCTGGAGTAGCAAATAATTTTTTAAGTTGAATACAATGTTGTTTGATTAATGTAAAACTTGCAAAAACTTAAGCTATTTTATGCATATCGGAAACTTACTAGTACTTTAAATTTAAAAATTATTATCATTATTATAAACCAAAACAAGTTGGAATTTAACTATTTAATGAAATAAATTTGCTTCAATTTAATTTTCAAGTGTCCAGAGTTCTCATGTTACACCTGAACTTAGCCCTGATATATTCTATCATTAATTTAAATAATTTACAGATAATTTTTATGCAAAAGAATTATTCGCGTTGACAGTAATTTTATATAAAATGTTTTAAACATCAGTAATTATGATAATGCTATTCAAAAGTATCGTGGCTTTTATAATTATATTGAACAATGAACTCAACCTAATCAGGCGTTTGAAATTTTTTTAACAGAATCTGTTTGAAAATATTGCATTTCAAAAATCCTCTTCAGAGACTTTTTCCGTGAGACCTCCTTAGCATAATCACTCAAGAGAATCTATGAACAATTCATTTTTCTTGTTATTGATTAATCTTTCTGCTTTCAAACTTAAACTTTGATATAGACTTTTATTTTTTGAAAAACCAAAACATTATTCTCTATTTTCTAGCCTAAAGGAAAAAACTTTTTAACGCATTTCCTTCAAGAATCTTAAAATACTTCAAAACTTCTATACAATATATTTTCTTATTTTCCTCTAACGATACCTTAACAACAAAATTCAATAGCATAGCAAATACAGATTCAGTTCTTTAGAGTTAGATTTAAAAAATTATGCCGTTTGTGAAAAACCTTGTATAAACTTATGACAAAAATCTGAAGTCTCTTAAATAAGCTTCGAAAATCATTATTTATATTCAGGTCTGAAGTTATATTTCTAAGTGAATGATTGTGTGGCTTCTTATATCATTCTCGATAGCTTTTGGAATATTGTTCAACCTTTAAAAATCAATGAGTGTATGTGAGCGAACCTTATATTTATTCTGACTAAATTAAATTCACAAAAAAATCTTGATACGACTTTAAAGAATTTTCTGAATCAGAGCTGAACTCCAATTCTATCGATAAAATGATCGATGTAACTAACTTATATAGAATAGATTGCATTTTTTAAAAATAATACTCAATTGCTTTCAATGAAAATGATCACAGAATAATTGATCTTATGCTCGGTTAAAAATTAAAAATAAAATAGAATTTATCAAATCGCTCAGAGGCAAGAAACAAAATAATCTTTATTATGGTTAGTTAGGCTTTGTATCCTTGACTCTTAAATCTTTCTCTATAATCTTCATCATTTTCTTGAGCTTTTATCCTTCGCTTCAATTTGGTTGGTTTGTTTAATATAAACATTTTTCAATTTTAGAATTAAGAAAAAGAAAATCATTTAATTAAGCGCTTCATTTATTGTTCGAAATGAGACATAACTAGTGGTAGGGAAAAGGGGGCTATAGAACCACCGAAGGTTTTTAAATCATTGAGATTTTCATTGGAAATAGACAATATTTTATTAAAAACAGAATTAAAAAGTTATTGATAAAAAAGACAAATTTCTAAACTTATTTCGTTTTGAGATTTTAGCCCACAAAACATTTTCCCCTCAATTCCTGGTTACAACACTGCAAATGAGAAAACCATTACAACAAATACGACAAATAATGTCTTATTTGACAATAAAGCCTTTTTTATTCACATTTCAAGATTAAGTGAAAGTAAGTCTATTATGCACAATAAGATTTATTATGCATTCTTTTCTTAAACTTTCATACGTTTTAATGCACACCAACGATGAGGAAAATTACTTTATATTTTACTAATTATATTTTAATGCCTTCAAGATTTACATTAATTAGTAAAATGGGATTAAATTATTTTCATAGGATTAAATTCGTAATTAATTGTGAGAAGATGAGAGTCGAATTATTCCTTAAAGGTTGAAAATTTGAACTTAATTGTCATTTCCCCCTCAGTTGCATTATTTTCATTGAAATCAATTTTTTATCAAAAATAAAACGGGAAATTGTTTTCTCAATATGAGAAGCTTTTATAGAAAGTGTTTTCTTGAAAGCCAAATTTTGATCAAAATCTGAGAGAATTTGAATTTTAAAATTGATTTTTTCAGATTTCAATAAAATTTTGATTTTTAATATTGAGTTTTGTATTACACACTATCAGAGGTGAAGAATGCCTTCGGTCAAGTGGGGGGTACAAAATCTCAAAAAACCGTCTGGTGCTCCAAAACTATGCGGGTTTGAGAGACAATTTATTCAGAAAAAAATTTTGCCGCTAAAATTTTTCTTGGTCATATTTTTTCATTTCAATATTATATTAATTTTTTGAAAGTAAATTTATATATAACAATAATTCTATACTAAGTCATATAATAACATAGTGTATTTAATTAAGTATTAATAATGAAGTATTTAAATTCATTAGTTATAATAATGTCAATTTCGTCCTCATTCATAAGTTCTGTCTCCGATTTTTCATAGATATTATTAATGATATGATAAAATGTTATGATTTAGCGGTTATCTCCATCTTAATTTTAAACTCAATTAATAAATTTTGAATTCTTGAAAGAAATCTTTTAATCATACACTAAAACTTAGTATAAGCTCTTATTGCTAACATAGTTCTTCAAATACTTTAAGCATTTAGTTTCAAACAATGAGTGAAATTTGAGCATGAGGCCAAGTAGTGGCCCGAAACCCTCCCCTCAAGTTTAAGTGTAAATCTGTAGATATGGGAATAATTTTGAATTTAAAACTTCAAGACTCAATTTTTGATAATTTAGAGCATTATTGTATATGAAAAACTCCTACTGAGACAGATTAGAAATACTTCAAATTGAGGTCAAATCAAATAAAAATGAAACACATTTCAATTTTTTATTTATTCAACAGTTTCCCTCAATGGTTAGATTTGAAGTATTCCAGAAAAAAATGTTGCTTAGTGTGCCTGGATATTCATTAATAGTGCTTGAGCTTCGAGCTCAAAGTAAGATAAAATTACAAGTTTTGATTAATAATTTTGATTCTGCAAAAAAGATGCATAATTCAAAATGAAGTTTTAAACAAATTTTAAGTTTATATTATATATTTTAAAGGTCACATTATCTCATGTGTCCCATTGTATCAAAAGATTGCAAATACTTAAGGTTTCATTTAGCTCGTTAGCATATTATTTTACTCGTTTTAAATAAGCAAAAACAGAATTACACGACTGAGAGCTTAAGCTTAGCTTATTTGAAATCCTTCAAGACTTAGCTCACGATTAGCTCGTCAGTTAGATTAGTGCAAATTCATTGCACGAGTCCTTCCCTAGGTTTTCATTTGCTTCATAGAAATGCCCTCAGAAGTTTTGTTTTCAAGTGTCATAACCTTCATAGGCATGACCTTATAGTCAAACTTCAGTTATGACTTAATGTTGAGTTTAATTCTAATAAACTGTAATGAAAGGTCTACAGTTTATTAGAACTGAACTCAACATAAAGTTATTGCTGAAGTTTTACTCTAAGGCATGGGTGCCCGTCATACAGTCCGCAACACTCAATTTTTTCAGACTTCATTATTAACTGGAATTTTTGATAGGTTTTTAATAATAATTTTTAAAAATTGAGAAAATTGTGAATCTATTAATTCACTTATGAAATTGAGGATGTAAATTAATAGACTTTAATAAGATTAAAAATGTCCAAAAATTAATTGATATTTTTAATGTAAATTTCACCAAAAGAAAGAATAATGGAAAATTTTTTAAATGTTATATGATATTTGTTTACTGATCTCAAAACCCTACTTTATAGCGAATATTTCTAGTAAAAAAGCATTATTGGGTTGAAAATGTAAATAACTAATTAATGGAGATTAAAGAGCATTTTTGATGATGAGATGGAGAATGCTCACGACTGGCGTATCGAGTACATTATAATCTCTAATTATGATCGTATGTTTCGTCAAAATTATATATAAGAATAGTTTTTGTACAGTGAAAGTCCATTTTATTGAGTCTATTTAATTACATCCGTATTTAATTACTTGCAGATAAAGTTTA
The DNA here is from genome assembly GCA_034696325.1 of Camisiidae sp. Taxonomy (NCBI): domain Eukaryota; kingdom Metazoa; phylum Arthropoda; class Arachnida; order Sarcoptiformes; family Camisiidae; species Camisiidae sp. Next base: position 2,919 of record JAQFZT010002011.1, on the reverse strand, counting down.
ACCTAATATTAATTGACAGTCAAGTTATTAGTTAAAAACTTTGTTAATATTCTAAACCTGCTATTAATTGAATATTAAATGACGTTATTTCGAAATTTGTATTTTCTTGGCCCGCACGGCCCTTTTGGGCCGAAATTTGACCCTCTGCTCTAAGGGCATCCATGCTCTAAGCTCATGTCTAAGGTATAACACTTTAAAACAAACTTTTTTATATATATGACAACTAAAAACAAAAGCAATGATACAAGTTCTCGTTCTCTTTTACATTCTAGTGCGAGGTATTGCAGCGCTCAGTAGAAAACAACGAAAAGTTTAGTTTCAAAGTTATTCAGATTTTTATGTATTTCTTTCTTTTATTTTTGAATTTTGATTTTCTTTCTTATTAAATTTGACTCAATTCGGTTTCATATCAATTATTTCATATCAAATCCACAGAAACATTCATTAATTTTTATCTCAATTCAATTGATTCAAATCTGACCAAAAAAAATTTTCTTTTGAAAACATTTTGTTGAGTTTATAGTTTCTTACATTTCATGATTATTCCTTTAATTAATTAATTTTTGGTTTTAATTCTCTCTTTTGTTTAAATTTTTAGTAATATTGATATGTTTTCTTAAGAAAATGATTTGTAAACAAGAAAATATATTAAATACTCAGCCTGACTATCGAAAAGTAGAGAAAGCTTATACAAAGCACTGGAACCTAAAAGAGAAGGAGAGTTATAATTATTCTTAAACGAGTAATACATTTCATACAAAGACCGATTCTTACATTATAAAAAAGGTTAAACCAGGGAAAGACTCGCGGAATGAATAGGAGTACAGCTCGAGCTTAGCTGATGCTCTTCACTAATACATGTAATAAACATCCACTCAATTTTGTCTTTTGATATACCAGCCCAAAAATGCTGAGTGGAATCAATGTAAGTGCAAATTTGATGCACCAATACTTTACATATTCTTAATAGAAAATCAGATAAAAAATAAAAGATAAATTCACTTTCAATGAAGTTTCAGAGATTTAATAAATTGATTACATCGTCGAAAATAACCAGAAATAGTGACATTAAAGCATATTCAAGCTTTGAAATGTTAAAATGTGCTCCAGGATTGCTATCGTCCTGAGACTGCAAATTAATCATTACTAATGGAGACTCGCGGCTAATCCTGGAGATCTGTAACATTAAAAATAGGTGTAAATACAGATCAATTCTACGAATTCGATAAGAAATATCGAAGTTATTTAATTTTAAATTCCTTTTCCTGTTTAAATTAATTTCATTATTGCGATTACTGTTTAAAAGTTTCATTAAAAATGAGAGTCAACGGATGCCTTTCGTGCCCAAAAGATTAATATTGAGAGAAAGAAATCAATTTCTTTCATTGAAAAAATTAAAAGAAAAATTTTATTTATTTTTTCACGAGAAGATTAGTTTCATGAAAGAATCCAAAGTATTGGAAAACTGTTATATCATATCTCTTCTTCTAGAAGAGAGCATTCAATTTCACTTATATATCAACTTATATTGATTTGTTTGCAGTTTCAAAGAGAGAAATGCATGAATATTCATATAACAATTTGAAACTCTTTGTAAAATTTTTCTTCATTTTTTTCTTTATTCATAAGAATGTCATTGTTTTTCACTGTTTTCTAATATTTCAATTATTGCTACTAGATCTAAAAGATTCGCCTTAAGTTTCAAGAAATGAGACTTCATCTCAAGTCTTAAGTAAGGAATAATAAAAATCTCTATTTTTCAGGGAATAAAATTTTTAAAAAATACTTTTCAATACGTTTTTTCAATTTTAATTTGCTAATTTGATTCAGTATAATTCGAATAATACAAGATGAATAGGGTCTTAAAAGTTTAGATTTTAGTTTTGAGTCTCAGGGTAAAGGGTTTTTATGGTTTTGAGCCTTATAACTTTGAGCCTACCACCCAAATAGATAAACACATTGATTATAACATTTTTATATTTGATAGCTTGGTCTTATTTTTAACACTAAGTTATACCATTCAATTAATCAATAAAAAAATCTTTTTAAATTAATAAATCGCATGTTTTTCGAATAAAAGCCGAACATCTATTTAAATATTAGTAACTCCAGTATAAGTCTCTCAATGTTTTCAATGCTTTCTTTGTATCTCAGATTCATTTGTTTTAAATTTATTCCAAATGGATCTCTAAGGCTTCTTATGAAAAGTAATTTCTTGTTAACGAATAATTCTCAACTCAGATATTGTAACTTTTGAATGCATTCCTACAAAGCAAATCATAAACCGATCGATTAGTGAATTATAACTGATCTTTACTCCGTTGAAAATTGTTTTAAATTTTCAAATTGAGCATAAATTTTTATTTCAGTAATTCTGTTGAACTACTGTACATACTATTCATTTTAATTGTTGAATAAATTATAATTTTGATCCTCTAATTACGTAATGTTATGATAATAAAAGGTTTAATTTGAGCAAAAGTTCGAATTTAGGGCTGAATCTCGAATCAGAATATAAACTAAATCTAAAGATTTAAGCTGTGAAAGCTTTATAAGAGATCAAAATGTCATTTCCTCGACATTTTCGGTTTTAAAGGAAAAGATATTGATATCAGTATTTTTCTTTTACTCTTAATAGCACTACTTTGTATGTGTGAAAAAACATTATATTATTTCTATTTGAAATACACTTCATTCGGAATTTCACTCAACTTCACGTAAACTTTAAGGCCTTGCATGACGTGATCGAGATATTCAATGGTATTATTTGAATAAATCAAGACATGAAATAAAGCAAAAGATGCCACTTTCAAAGTAATCATTTCTTTTAGTGTAACTTTTTCCATGTTTTTATTTCCAATAAAACATATTGAATTTTTAAAAATAATTATCAAAATATAAGTGAATTTCTCATATATA
>JAQFZT010002010.1:0-12852 GCA_034696325.1 Camisiidae sp. | reverse complement strand
CCCGATTATGGCAACTATTTTTAGATTGACTTGCCATAATCGGGGACAAACTGTAATGTAAAAAGCTGTCTTACACTCAAGTATATATTTTATTTTAACCAAATATTTCCGATTCATTTAAGCATAACTGTACAAAATGTTGAAAGCAATTTCTTAACCTATAAAACTTAAACCTAAGATAAGAAAAATTTAAAGGATGAGAATCAGATTAGGCTTTTTGAAAACTTTGAATAAACAAAAATTCTTATTTTTTTCTTTTTTGAAAAGACTCTTTTGGAATGTTATTGACTGTAAATATGAGATGAATTGCCAATAATTTTGCAAATTATGTTGTAGACCATAACTTAAAATCAATGAATAAATAGTCAGTCCGTCAGTCTATCAGTGGATTCCAAGCTTTAAGCCATTTTTAGTGAAGTTTGAAATTAAGAAAATTTTCAATAATTGATTCAATTTTTAGAATGGAAAACAACACATCTATCATTTGAAACAGAACCCGAACCTTATGGCAAACTACGTGATGCCCATATAAGCCAACTGTGCGATCAATTAGGAGTTCAAGTAATCAACAAAAGTTCGCATACATTATACTCTTTGGATGAAATACTGATGAAATGTGGAGGCTTTTCACCACTCAATTATTCCCACTTTCAAAGCGTTATTTCATCGCTCGGACCTCCACCGGCACCATCGCCTACAATTACACTACAAATTGTTAGTCAGGCTTACACTCCTGTCAGTGACGATCACGATATCAAGTATGGAATTCCAACTCTGGGAGAATTGGGTTTTGATTTGTCTGTAGCTGTATCGCAGTCTACTTGGATTGGGGGTGAAACTGAAGCTTTAATGCGATTGGAAAGGCATCTTCAGCACAAGGCATGGATTGCTGTTTTCGGGATTCCAAGATTGAGACAACAGTCGCTGTTCGGCACAACACATACTGGACTTTCACCTTATTTGAGGTTTTGATTTAACTTATCCATTATTTTTTAATCATTTATTTATACACCAAGTGGTGTATTTGGATATTTGAAATGGAATTTGAATAAATTTAGGAAATTTTTAATCTAATCCGATATTAAGTTTTCTCTAATTTGCCACATGAAAAAATTGCATGAACTTCAATACTAACTGCTATAAAGATAATGGTAAGGGATTTCAATTTTTTCATGTAAGCGTCATGAGTGTTTAGCAAATAACTCAATAAAATGTTTATCATAATCGTTAGACTTTTTGAGAGATTTTTCTAATTGAATTAAAGACAATTAAAACTTTACTTTTAGCAGTAATTGCCAATGGGTTCATAAATTAAAAGATTTGACTTTCGCCTTTCTGTCAATAGTTACACAATGAATAAATTAATCTGAAAATTACATTAGATTCGGGTGCTTATCGTCTCGTCTATTCTATCAAGAGTTATCGAACATATATAAAAAATTGAAAAAGTCAAACCCTCCGCTATCACTTCACGGACAGCTATTATGGCGCGAATTTTTCTACTGCGTGTCCACAAACAACTTCAATTACGACACAATGGTTGGGAATCCTAACTGTTTACAGATAGCTTGGGATAAGAATCCAGAAATGTTAGAAAAATGGGCGAACGCTAAGACTGGGTTCCCATATATCGATGCTATACAGACACAGATTCTACAAGAAGGTTGGGTACATCCCGTCGCAAGACATGCTACCATTTGTTTTCTAACAAGAGGTGGACTTTGGATATCATGGGAAGAGGGCATGAAAATATTCGATGAGCTCTTACTAGACGCGGATTCAAGTATTAATGCAGGCATTTGGATGTGGCACTCGTCCAGCTATAACTTCCAACAAATCCCTTACTATTACTGTGCCATCAACTTTGGGCGTAAGACTGACCCAAATGGAGATTATATTCGCAAATATGTACCAGAACTCAAACGTTTTCCGCGTAAATACATTCACGAGCCCTGGAAAGCGCCGATTGATATCCAGGAAAACGCTAAATGTATTGTTGGCAAAGACTATCCATTGCCTATTATCAATCATTTGGAGGCCAGTCAAGTCAACTTCGAGAGAATGAATCACATTTATTTGAAGTCTAATGAAGTTTCTAAGTATTGAACAACTTAATTCATAATTATTTCTCTTATCAAATCTAAGTTTCAATTAAGTTAAATCAAAAACAAAAATTTTTCTGTATAATTTAACAATTAATAAGTATCAATCACTACTCAATAAGCATTGCTTTAGTTTTTGGTCAATCATTTTTTGGTTATTAAACAAGTTTGTAGTAAAGGGTGAGTTTTAATTGTTAGTGTATTTATGAGTTGAAAAATTAAATCAATCACTTCGATCACATAATAAACGTACAAAAAATACATTTTACACTTACACCTAAGTATTTAGTGAAAATGATATTTGAATCAAATTATTTATTATATATGTATGAGATCAACATATTTTTTCGAAAGCTATCTCACGACAAAACACCTGCATTTGAATCCTTATCTCAAAACTTTAATTGATATTAATGTGTTATTTCATGCAAAATACTATCAATTTAATAATTTCTGAATTTCATTAAAATTGAAGAGTTTAATTTATGCAAAAAAAACTATAAATTTGGACATAATTTATGTAATTGAAGTGATTGTTTTAGTTTTTCAACTCATATATGTACCCACAATTAAAACTCGCTCTTTAATACTCAAGTTTGAATCAAAATAACTTTTTGATTCTTCAGATTTTATTTTAGATTTGAAGTATTATCAATTGTTATCTACTTATTATCATAATATATAATATATATTTGAAATATGTATTCATTATTGATTAATAGTAATTGTAAGTGATTTGGTTTGTGTGAAACTGATCGATAACTTCACTAAAAAATGTTAAGCATCTAAAGAGCAAAGAGATTTGACATAAACTCTAGTTTGAATGCAGATAAAAATGATTCAAAGTTATGATCTATATATTTATTGTCAAAAGCATTTTATTTTATTCATAAATTGGACGAAGTTTACAATTCTATATATAGACTCGAATTGATTATGTGATAAGAAGTAGATGTGATATAAAGTCCTATACTATAGGAATTAGAGCTGGATATTTAAGAGAAATGAGGTTCTCGAGCCTCTAAAATTTAGTTGCTTTCATCAGCTCTAAAATCACGTTCTGGTCTCGACTATTTCTCGATTTTTTTAAATCTTAAAAACTTGATATAGTTTTAAAGCATTTAATTGTAAAGATCTAAATGAAATGTTGAGGTGTTCTTACGGATAAAACATTAGTCATTGAATATTTGTAATTTTTATTCAAAATTGATTGACTTTTGGTTTCAGTTAATTTTATTTCAATATCAAAGCTTCGAAAATGAAATCAATTTTCAGACTCGAACGAGTCTTAAGGTTCTCTTAGATGAACTCGAGACCCGATACCAGCTCTAATAAGGTAAAAATGGAGAGGGTTTACAAAAAATAATTGTCTTTTTCTTTTAAATTCTCATTAAATTTCTGATAATCAATTCAAATAATAGATGCTTTGGAATAAAAAACTTTGTTATTGATTGTAAACGTCAAATGCTTTTTGATTGTCATGTGTTGTTATCGTTTGAAATCGATTAAAAGTAGTTGAGATCCTATAAGTTTATAAAAGAGTTTGTTTTCTCAGATTGAATGACAGTTAAAATATGCATTTGAGAGATTTTGGACATAAAAAATTATACAATTAACAAATTAAAATTTTGTAACAATAGATTTTAAAAATAGTTGTGAAGTGCACTTGCATTTTAAAATTAATTGATGTATTTTTGATGTTAATTTAATTTTCAAATTGTTCATTATATTATATTCAATAATAAAGTATTGTCATGTGGTTTGAATTCAACTTTTGGACTATTCCATGCATTCTGTAAGTGATTTTCATAAGAGCTGTTATTTTCAAGAAATTAAATTATCGAGTTTTGAAAATTAGTTGCTTCGAGTCTCCACTATTTCTCGATTTTCAGAAAACTCGATTTAAAATAATTCGATCCAGACTTCAAAGCTTTAGGTATGACAACATTCAAACTCTATTACTTGAAACAATCGAAACTATACAGTAGTATTGAATAAAGTTAGGAATTTGTTATTAATCATGTTCACTAACATACAGGTATTAAGTTATTGATGCATTGAATGCAAACTGAGACTGTTCAATAACTTGTTGCTATATTTTCATCATCAGTAAAAATTAATTTTATATTTAAAACACTATCGGTTCACATACTTTGCAAAAGGAGGTTTCGAATAGGGTTTGATCCCATATGAAGTTATCAAAAAACCCCTCTCCAATTCGCAAATTCAGAAATCACTGAGTTTTCAGGAACTTTGAACTGAACTTTGAACTGTCTGATCGATGCATAACTTAAAAATCGGAATCAAAGCTAAATTATTTGAATGTTATGGTAAATGCCATGTGAGCACAAAATTTGAAGAGAATAAATACAATCTTATTCACCATAAGTCAATATTTGGCATTTAAAAACATTTTTTCAAGTAAATAACTTAATAAAAATATAATAATTAATATATTTATTATGAAAAGTTAATGCATCTGATAGTGAAATCAGTTAATCAGCCCTTATATGAAATTGTCTTTTTTGTGATTAGATATCGTATCATTAAATCTTGAGTTTGACTAAATTGTGAGTCCTAATGAATTCTAATGTTCCTAATTATATAACATGAAGCTTTTAGAGTAATTTAACCTGTATTAGATAATAGTTTTTTCATACTTCTGTTTCCTCTACTCTATTATATCATAAATGTCTCCTTTAATAGTTTTGAACAAAATAGTATAAAATATAAAATTCTTTCCCATAGCTTTACAATCAAAGTAGAAACTGATCAAAAATTTGAAAACTAGATTTTTCTGGAAATTATATTAAAACAGTTTTACTTTGAAAAGTTTTTGTTTATATTTCATAAAATAATAATTGAAAAAGCTTTCAATGAAAATGAAATAAGTTTCTGTAAATCAATAGAAACAGAAATGTAAACTTTAGTGAACTAGTTATGAGAAAAGAAATGTATAAATAGCTAAACAAATGTCAGGATTGCTTTTAAAAAATTGTCATCTCTTGATGGCACCAAACCCTTGACATTGACGTCAGTCCTATAGTTATAGTTATAGCTATTAAGAAATAGTTGCTATGTTATTGAGAAATAAATAAATTAGACTCAAAAGAATAGGCATGTTATTATAGATGTTTTTATGTATATGTAATAACTATATAAAACAGATCAATATTAATGACAACTATGTTTTCAACCAATTCGGTGCTATTATTATTTATGTTTGAGTTGTTGTTAACTTTATTCATAGCAACCTATTTACGCGAATCACCTCTTATAAAAATTTTCTTTTCATTCAAATTCGAATAGATTAGATTCAAATCTAGTTTTCAATTTCAAAATTCAGATTCAAATATAAACTATGGGTAAAATTCAATTACAAAAGTTTGAAATACTTCTCGATGGAAATAAGCGCACATATAAATTGGGAGATTTGGTTACAGGCAAATGTGTTATCGCACTCGAAGGAGAATTACAACTATCTATGGTATGAATTCCTTAAATATTTGAAGTTTTTTGCGGATAAAATTTTGTTTAAATAAGTTAGAGATTTATATGGATTTCTCTTCATAGATACGGATGGAAATGATAGGTTTAGCAGAAGTGAAATGGTCTGAAAACAAAGGCACTGGAAATCATAGGAGAACCCGCACATATCATGATAATGTCAAATATTTAGGGATGAATTACGATTTTGTTCGCAATAGTATGTCATTATTAGTTATTTAATATTTTTATTAAATATTAAATAATTAAAAGCTAAAATTCTTTATTTGATAGCATACAATGGTATCATTTCTAAAGGAATACATGAGTTTCCTTTCTCTTATCAATTACCTAAAGAGTAATTTATTTGTTGTCATAATATTTAAATGAATTGAATGAAATATTTTGCTCAATATAGAGGTATTCCTTCATCATTTGATGGATATCATGGAACTATTAAATATTATATTGAGGCTGAGATAGAAAAACCCATGTTTTCATTCAATCATAAAACTAAAACAGAGTTTGAAGTGGAGGCACCGCTTATATGTGACAACTTAATGGTCAATAGATTTTTGAGTGCCATAAAAAATATCCTTTCAGTATAAATTTGAATGAAATGTTTTTTATTCTCTGTTTTCTCACAGCAACCATTAAGGGGTAGCAATGAGAAGAAGATTGGGTTTTTATGGGTTAAATCAGGTAATATCAATGTGGATATCAATGTCAATAAAAGAGGATACTTTCCAGGTTTGTCTATTGACTCATTTGATGAATCAATTGTTTCAAAAATCATCAATAATCTGATGTTTTTGAATTATAAACTTATTTAAATATTGATGAGTGTAATTGTTTTTTAGGCGAACTCATACCAATCAACTGTAGTATCTCTAATAGAACTACAATTCGTGTCACTCCAAGAGCAACACTAAAACAAACTCAAACTTTTATGGCTAAAGGAAAACAAAAAATTCGCGAAACTAAATACCTAAGAGTCGAAGGATCTCCTGTAGAGCCTGGTTTGACAAACTTTGAAACAATTATGGTTCCGATTCCGGCAAACATTCAGCTGTCAGTCGAGTGCCCAATAATAATGGTCTCATATGAAGTTCACTTAACTGCTGAAATTCCTTCAGCCATGAATTTACACGTAGATCTGCCTATTGTTGTCACTGATGAATCTGTGATGAATAAGTCAACTGTTTATTCTGCATATAACGAGCCCAACAGTGATATGCTTTATGTGCAAATTTAAAAGTTTTTTACATTTTTCAAAAAATATATTTTATTTTATATCCATTTATTTATTTAACGAAACGCACAAACACTAATAGAATTAGTTTTCAACTTAACTTTAACTTTACTTTTAAACAAGATTTTCTATTCAATAAATATAAAGTGATTTTAATATTTATTTGAAATATGACATGAAGTATATTTTGAAAAGATTTAAAATGAATATTCTTTGAAGATACGAATTTAAGATTAAATATTCTACTTTTCGACTTGAGAACTTTGAGGAACACATATTTGAATCTTATGTTAAGCTTTTAATATATTTACTTTATTTATTTGAAACAGAATATATTTGATATAAGAATTAATAAATTAAATCACATAAACTTCATATGATTGTAATGTATGAGTTTTTATTAGTTATAATTCAATCTTTGGGACAAAAATGTTTGCACGAAATAATTTTTGATTTGATTTAAGTTTACAATTAATAGATGTATAGAAATTTAGAACTACATGACATGGAATAAAATTTTTGAAAAATCATATATAAGTTTTTATTGATCGAATTATAGGAAAGATTACTTTCTTCAGTATTTATTTATTGTAGCCCTTTATGAGTCCCTGTGGTCTAGTGGTTATGGCATCAGACATGCTATCGGAACAATTCTATTTCGATTCCCGGACTAGTCCTCATATTTTCTATTCGTCAAAAAATCATTTAATAAACACCTATTTTTATAATTATCTAAAGAGTGAAATTTAATACAAATTATTTAATTTAAACAATACATGACTGCTTTTATGATTGCGCGTGGGATTAACAATATTGATCTTAATAAAAGATAAAATAGTGTCTAAAAGATAACAATAAACAAATTGAAAGTCCCATGCGGTCAATCAATTGTGAGTCAGTTTTATGGCTTACATAACTTTTAGATTAGGTTAGGTTAGGTTAGGTTAGGTTAGGTTAGGTTAGGTTAGGTTAGGTTAGATAATTGAATGCTAAAATAAATTTACAACAAAGAAAGTATTACAAAAGTTTTCATTAAACTTTATGTGAGTCAAGAGATGATAAAGTTTTCAAAGAACTCCCATGACTTACTAACAGCATTCCTAATAAGATCAGTTTACATCTATTTGTAACATAACTCAGAATATAAACTTTCAATTTATCATTCAATTCTAATTTACGTGTTCGTGTTTACTCTGTATGTGTTTAATATCAAGATTTCATTAAAAAGCAATCGAGTAATCAATTCAATACAACAGATATTGAAGAAAAGTTCATGAGTTTAAAAGAATCCAAATAGAAGTTTATCAATGTATGAGATTAGCTCAACTGTCATTAAATATACTGTTATTTTATTTTAATTCAAGATTAAAATTATTTTTTTATTCAAAGTTAGAGACTATCATTTGATGGCCAACACTAAGTCTTATCGAAGTATCAAAATCCAAAAATTCCAAAAAATCTTAGTATATAAGACTCGGAACTCATTTACAAAAAATCAATCAGAAATTAAGTTTATTAACTAATAGTTATTTAACTTAAGTGTAGAACTCGATTGAAATGTTGAAACTTATCATCATTTGTGCTATAATTGGACTCACTTTTGGAGATCCACTTCGAAGAGATAGAGTTAAGATTGTCTTAAAAGAAAGAACTTATCAGAGATTTGATCCAAAATAAAAAAGAAATCAAAGAAAACTTTAAGGAAAGAAAAGAAATTAAAGGAAAATTAGTGGAAGAGAAGAAAGAACTCAGAAAGGACTTCAAACAACGCAAAGAAGTTATAAATAAATTGAGAAAGAATATAATAGAACTCAAGAGTGAAATCAAAGAACGTAAACAACTCAAAGTCAAAGTTGTGGCAGAAAAGAAAGACAACAGAAATGAATTTCAAGAAAGAAAACAATTGAAAATAAATTTGATTCAAAACAAGAATGAAATTAAGAAAGACTTTAAAGAAAACAGAGAATTAAAAGGAAATCTTTTTCAAAATGGAAAAGAAGTTAAAGAAGACCTGAAAGAACGCAAAGAACTCATCCAAAAACTCAAAGAATCCAAGAATGACATGAAAGCACAGAAAGAAATCCGACAAAAACTCTTCAAAAATCGAGTCCAACTCAAAAATGAGTTGAAAGAAAGAAAAGAACTGAAGGAAGACTTGAAAGAAAACAGACAAGAAATCAGAAAAGATTCAGACAATTAAATGTTTTTTGAAACGAAAACTCGTTAAGAATAAGAAAGAGATCCGTAAAGACTTTGGAGAACTCAATGAAGCAAAAAAAGATTTACGTGAAAATAGAAAGAAATTAAAGAAGATGTCAAAGAAAGAGTTGAACTGAAACAAAAACTTCGCAAAAATTCGAAAGAAATCCTCAAAGATGTAAAAAATCTCAAAGCAGTGAAAGTGGATTTGTTTAAAAATAGAAATAAATAATGAATGACTTGAAAGAAAAGATGTTGAAAATAAAGCTGAACTTAAAAAAGACTTAAAAGAAAATAAATTGAGTGAAAACTTGAAACCAGTTCGTCGACTACCTGTTCCTCATTCGACATTCGCTGAAAGAGGAGCGCCTGCTATTGAAAGACTACAAGAATAATAATTCGATCTTCAATAGGACTATAAAATAGTAGACTTTAGATATTCCTTAATTTATACCAATTATTCAATATAAACATTATCTAAATTTTTTTATATATATAAATATGTAAATTCTGTAAACAAGTTCTGTAAATATGGTTCTGTAAACAGTTTGAAGAATAAATATTTTATACGAGAATTAGTTTTTGAATATAAAATCAATTGAATAAAGAATTAATTTTCAGGCGTTTCCAGAACTTGAGGTAATTTTTATTCATCAAAATCCTATTACTTTTAATGTGTTTTGAAAAGCAATAAAATTTTGCCATAATTTTTGAAATCTTTATAAGTGGTAACATTTATTTAACTGCATTCATAGACAGATAAATGGTTTTCTGGCACTAACTATCGATCGCCTAATTCTCCTAAAGGTCGGTCTCCATAGCTATGTTTCACCCAATCAAAAGAGCAAAGGCTTGAAACAGCATTTGGTTTACTTCACAAAAACTTCATTACTATTAGAGTTAGTTTGGAGACAACAGACAAACTAGTCTTATAAACGGCTGCCGATGAAATGATTATTTAGTAATTTATTAAAAAGATGACTGATATTCATTTGACAAACGCAGAGATTATTCTGGAAGAAAATCAGACTAGATATCAAGTGGGAGATTATATTCACGGAAAGTTAATTATTTCTCTAAATGGAGAGTTATCGCTATCACAGGTGCAAATTGGGTTGATATGTATCGCAAATCTGAAAGTTGTTGAAACTCCAACTATATATAATAAGGATGGCCACGTTTTTCTAGATAAACACACTTATTTGGATCACACATACGAATTGCCTAAAGAGAGTAAGAAATTTCTTTACTACACCTCTAATGCATGTCATTTTGCTTGAGTAGAGAACAAATCTAAAGCATGCAAACTATTTTACTTACATTCATAAGGTTTGCTCAAATATTTACAATATTGATTGCTCAAAAAACTTCCTTTTTTTACTATTTTTCTTGCATTTTAGTAATAGTGATCAATCGCGAAGAGCATAAGCACATTTTGCATTAGCTCAAGCTTAAGCTTGATTTTGATGGAGAGCTTGAGCATGAGCTCAAAAATAGACTTATTAGTTAGCTTATGCTCTTCACTAGCAATAAAAGAAATAATTTTCAATAATAAAAACCATTATTAGCACAATTTATACTGTCCTTTTCCCATAAAGGAAATGAGATCTGTTGAGAAATGTTCCTAATAGTCACTTAACAAAACTAACTTAAAGTCAGTAATAAGTATAAGTTTTGTCTTATCCTCAAAAGTGATTAACTTAATTGTATTACAGTTTGTGGAAATATTCTACGACAAGGAACACATGAAATACCGTTCAAATTTCAACTGCCCGAAAGGTTTCTATTTAAATTCATACCAATATATATGTAAATTTTAATTTCAATAGACGTTCACTTCAAAAGTTTAAAATTAAAAATTTCATTTTAAGAGCTATTTTTCAAACTCATCTAATTATACTTTATATAAGTGAGTATTGATTCAGAGATTTTGTGTTTTACTCTAATTTATTTCAATCTAAAACTTGAAATATTGCAAAATCCATATCCGAAATATAAAAATTAATATATTTTCGAGTTTTTGGGAGAACACAGAAATGTCCTAAATATCTTTTATAGACAATGCAATTCCAAACACCGCCAAACTTTTTGGGCAATTCATTGAAAATGTCTGAAATAAATTCCGTCCAATTATTCCATTTCTTAATGATATTAAAAATGAGTTCTTTCATCATTCTTATATTATCCTCAGTCATATCAGTCTTGAATACAACAAATTCTTCCTTCAATTCACCCTCACGTAGACGTTGTGCAAATTTCTTAAAGTCTATCTATAAATATGAAAAATTCAATACTTTATGGAAAGAATTCCTTATTTAATGATTGAATAAATTTTTGAAATTCAAAAAAAGTATGAAAGACTCACATCTTCATAAACTTTATGAACAGAAATCTTGAGTTTTCCGAACCTCAAACTGACAAAGAAATTATTGTCAACAATACACGATATGCTCCCCATTTCATCATAGAATGCATGGCACAGCCAAAAGCCTCCACATTTCAACTCAACATTATTTCTAATAGTTTGACAAACTTCTAATAATTTAATTCCTTTATTTACCGCATCTTTAACTATAGTAACAATATTATCAGTTATTACTGTTGGAGTGCTTCTAGAATTCACGTCCAAAGTGTCCATATGCTTTCGAGCATCGATTAGCATTTGATTCTCTGAGATCTTATGGTCAAATTCATTCAAATTAAGCTTTATTTTAGGAATAATCAGGTTTTCTTTAAAATAGTCAAACCTTAAAGTTAGGGCTTATGTTTAACGGATTGCTTTGAGACGAGTCTTGTAAAGTTTGCAAATGATTTTCGTTTTCGATCTCCAATGATTGGATTCTAATTGATTGTGTTTGCAACTTTAATTCGAGTTTCTCATTAACTTCCACTAAATTTTTAATGCAGTTGTGTTCATCAAGTATCTCAAAGTTGCATTGTTTGCACATTTTCTTATCAAAACGACATGATTGCATGTGATTATTCAAGTCCTCTACAGATATAATTTCTTCACATCCTTTTGCTTTATTAGCGCAACAAATTTTTAACTTTCCCAACAAATTAAGTAAAAGTCTTAAAAGAAAATTAACATAAAAAAATGTTACGAGTATAAAGAAATAAGTTAATGATTAGTGTTGAGAGCAAACACACATAATAGAAAATGTTAATATATTAATTAAGTCAAATTTTGGTACAAAAGCCTTTTTAATTTAATTTACATTTGAATGAAAGCACTTTCAACAATACAGCACTTGTATTAGTATTTATCTTCACTCAACACTTAATTCTGTAAGTTTGAAATTTAAATTTCATTAGTCTTTCATACCTCGGAGGTTGTGTTAGTTGACTAGCATTAAGGTCTTTCCTGTCATGAGGACAGGTATTATTCATGTTCAACCATTCATTAATACAGTCTTCACAATAAGTTTGTAAACAACAATTAGTGAAAACAGGATTCCTCAAAATGTCTTGACATATACTACATGTCAGTTCTGTTCTCTCAATTTGAGTTAAGTCAACAAATCTGTCCAATTCATATCCAGGCATTATTCCTTTATTGATAACAAAACAAATAAAGTTTCGTTTAAATCTATTCAAATATATCAAACTTTATCTCAAAAATGTACGGTAGAGAAAATCAAACATAATATATTTAAAGTCAAAACTAAAAAACAATGTAACGCAACTTTTAATCAGATATTACTAAGTTATAGTTCTTATCAAAATAAGTGATCTTTCATTCATAAGAAAACAATTATTTATTGAACACAATTCATACAAAGCTTCAATAATACATTTTGTTATCTTAAAAAT
>JAQFZT010002009.1:0-12861 GCA_034696325.1 Camisiidae sp. | reverse complement strand
ATTAAACGCAACGCGAAAAATATGTAATGCACTTGTTTCGACATGTCATAATAAACGAAATTACTTTTTCCTCAACTCAATACATAAATTACGACCTGTTATGGCAAAAGAGGAGACAATACATTTCTACAGGGAGATAGGGAGACAATGATTTCTATTAGAAGAGCTGTGGCCAATTATATTTTAGGTCTTAATTTATGTATATTAACTTTATGACATTTAATTAGGCCGAAATTGGGTTTTATTTTTAAAATATAAATTATCTCCCCATACAAATGCATTGTCTCTCCCGTTTCCCCTCATAGAAATACATTGTCTCCTGTTTCCCCATAGAAATACATTATCTCCCCTTCTTTCTTTTTACCATAACCCTACAAAAGTACAGCAGTAGTACCATAAATGAGCTTCGTTTGAATTTTTGTTAAATGTACAGCATTTTCAGAAACTTTATTAATCATTAATTTTTATGAAATTTTTCATGAAACTTAGAGCTATTTTCATTTCTTTAAATAAATAAAATTATTATTTGATTGCATGGCAACTTGTATTAATTAGTTATGTTATCAAAATTAATATTATTTTTAAACTTCTCTAAAGTAATAAAAAATTTAATATTATTTTTAAATTTCTCTAAGGTAATAAAAAATTTATTTTAATTCAAGTTTTTTTCAATTAAGTAATAGTTTAGAAGTCTATAATGCACAGGAGATCTGATGTACTCGATTGTACAGGACAGTCCAGGGATGACGATCAATGTCATGTGTAAGGGCATGATGTCATTGTTAATGATTAAAATGTCAAGGATTGGAGCTTAAGGATTAATTTTACGCTTAGAGCTCATGAATTCCCTTTAAAGTATAAGTTGTAGTTTTGTACGAATAAGAAACTACATTTACTTTAAATATTTTAATCCAAAAGATATGCTAAAAGTTAGAAAAGATATCAGTTTTTCTAAAAATGTTTGAGATTTTTTCCAATTGAATTCATATCAAAATAAAAACCACTTCCATAATCCATGGGGATGGGAAAATCTTCACTAATGCTTACGGACAAGGTTTCATTTCCCATTAATCGGAGTTATTCCTTCATAATAAACAATAAATTAATGAAAAGTTATATAACTCTTAGTTAATATCATATAATATGCTTGACTTCAGCGTTCTTTTTCGTAGATTTTTACCCAATCGAAGCACACGAGACCTGTTTCTCAATATAAGTCGTTTCCCATAATAACTATTTTAATCAATTTTGAACAATATATTTAGGTTTACACTATTTCAAAATAATATTTACTATTATAATAGTGTTTCAATAAGCTACTTTAAATAACATTTCATTATTAATATTTTCAAAAAAGACTAAAATAATTTTTAGACAATTACTAAAGTTAAATATAATTGAGTCATTAATATATTATAAATTCACCCAAAATGACTCGATAATTAATTGAAAGTCAGATAATTTTCCCCAAAATAAATTATCTGATCTGTTTATCATCTCGAAGTAACTACTCCTTCCCATCAACGCCAATGGATCTCTTTTTATGCTCATCTGCAATTTAATATGTATTCGTTATAAGTGCTAAAAATTTGCATAGGATTTTGTATTTAAAAATTTTCCTCAAATTGAATGCTCAAGTTTTTAATGTTGACTCAATTATCAATTCTCTCTATAACAACTGAAAAATATGTTATTGAAAAAATGTTGAATTGTTATGAGAAATGTAAATGTGGGATTACATAGAACCCTCTCACTTCGCGAAAAGAGACATCTTTTGACTCCACTTTTCATTTTATTGTATGAAGTTATATCTTATGGTAAACTTTAAATTTAAATATTAGTAACTTATTTCTCGAAAATACCTCCGACCACTATATTAAAACAAATGAAATCGTTTCGCAAAGTGAGAGAAAGACATGGTAATAATCTAATGTTCTATGAAATGAAAGTCAAATTTCATTGGTTAGAAATTCTAACATGACAGTTTGTGAATTATAAGATGAATAACTCAATTAAGTTTATCTCAAAAAAATAGATTAAGAGATATAAGGAATCAATTTTACGGTTTCATTTGTGATCTAGGCTTAAACTTTGCATAAATATTTTGATTAATTTATATTGAAAATTTAATTTAGATTTAGTAAAAAAAAAATTTTCGAAGTTTCATAATTCAAATACTCACTTGGATCACTTGGAACTATTATTGAAAGATTCATTCACGATTGATAAGAGTTTGAAATGTGGTAAACAATAATTTACATAATTTATTTTAAAATTCTATTTTGAAAATACTTACTTGAACCTGAATTTAGGAGATTCATTCACGATTGAATAGAGTTTAAAATGAGTTTAAAATTAAATATCTAATTTATCTAAAAACTCTATTTTACAAATACTTACGCACTGCAGATGGGATATATATTCACGATTTATTGGAGTTTGAAATGAGAAAAATTTTAAAAATACATATAATTTATCTAAAAAATCTGTTTTACGAATACTTACCATCTACAAATAGGATATTTATTCACGAATGATTGGAGTTTGAAATGAAGAAAAAAAATTATATGTAATTTATCTAAAGCTCTGTTTTGCCAATACATACAAGCTACAAATCGAATATTAATTCACGTTGGATTTAAGTTTGAAATGAAAAAAATAAAATATCATGTGTAATTTATCTAAAAACAGTGTTTTACCAATACATACAAGCTACAAATCGGATATTAATTCATGTTCGATTTAAGTTTGAAATGAAAAAAATAAAATATCATGTGTAATTTATCTAAAAACTCTAATTTGCAAATACTTACAGGCTATAGATAAGATATACATTCACGATTGATTAGAGTTTGAAATGAAAAAAATAAATATATAATATGTAATATATTGAAAACTCTGTATTGCAAATACTTACTACCTATAGATGCAATATTCATTCACGATTAATTGGAGATTGAAATGAAAAAAATAAGAATATTATATGTAATTTATCTAAAAACTCTATTTTGCCAATACATACAAGCTACAAATCGTATATTTATTTACAAATGATTGGAGTTTTGAATGAAAAAAATTAAAAAATTATATTTTATTTATTAAAAATGCTCTGATTGAAAATACTTACAAACTATGGATGGAATATTCATTCACGATTAATAGGAGTTTATAAATGAAAAAAATAAGAATATTATATGTAATTTATCTAAAAACTCTGCTTTGCCAATACATACAAGCTACAAATCGGATATTTATTCACAATTGATTGGAGTTTTGAATGAAAAAAGTTAAAAAAGTATATTTAATTTATAAAAAAAAACTCTGTTTGAAAATACTTACGAGCTATAGATGAGATATTCATTCACGATTGATTGGAGTTAAAATTAAAAAAATAAAAATATTATATGTAAT
This sequence comes from Camisiidae sp., assembly GCA_034696325.1. Lineage (NCBI taxonomy): Eukaryota > Metazoa > Arthropoda > Arachnida > Sarcoptiformes > Camisiidae > Camisiidae sp. Next base: position 9,450 of record JAQFZT010002009.1, on the reverse strand, counting down.
TTATCTAAAAATTCTATTTTGCAAATACTTACGAGCTATAAATGCGATATTCATTTAAGATAGATTAGAGTATGAAATGAGAAAAATAAGATTATTATATGCAATATATTTAAAAATTCTGTTTTGCAAATACTTACTTTCTTTAGATGTAATATTCAATAATGATTGATTGGAGTGTGAAGAGAGAAAAATAAAAGTTTTATATGTAATTTATCTAAAAACTCTATTTTGCAAATATTTACCATCTACAAATGGCATATTTATTCCCGATTGATTGGAGTTTGAAATGAAGAAATTCAAAATATTATATGTAATTTATCTAAAAGCTCTGTTTTGCAAATACTTACAACCTATAAATGAAATATTCAATCACGATTGATTGTTTTTTGAAATGAAAATAATAAAAATATAATATGAAATTTATCTAAAATCTCTGTTTTCCAAATACTTACAAGCTATTGATAGGATATTCATTCACAATTGATTGAAGTTTCAAGTCAGAAAATTATTATATGTAATTTATCTAAAAACTCTGTTTGCAATTACTTACTAACTACAGATTGGATATTCATTAACAATTGATTAAAGTTTAAATAGAGAAAAATAAAAATATTATTTTTTATTTTATCTAAAAATTCAGTTTTGCAAATACATACAAGCTACAAATTTAATATTCATTCACAATGATTGGAATTTGAAATGAGAAAAATAAAAAAATTATATAAAATTTATCTAAAAACTGTGTTTACAAATACTTACGAACTACAGATGGAATATTCATTTTCGAATGATTATAGTTTGAAGGGATAAAAATATAAATATTATATGTAATTTATCTCAAAAACTCTGTTTTGCATATACTTACAACCTATAGATGAAATATTAAATCACGATTGATTATAGTTTGAAATAAGAAAAATTAAAATATTATATGTAATTTAATTAAAAACTCTGCTTTGCAAATACTTACAACCTATAGATGAAATATTCATTAACGATTGATTGTAGTTTAAAATGAGAAAAATTGAAATATTGTATGTAATTTATTTACAAACTTTGTCTTTCAAATACATACAAGCTACAAATGGGGTATTCATTTACGATTGATTTAAGTTTTTAAATGAAACAATTATAATATTGTATGCAATTTATCTAAAAACTCTATTTTGCAAATACTTACGACCTATAGATGATATATTCAGTCATGATTGATTAGAGTTTGAAATAAGAAGAAATACAATATTATATATAATATATTTAAAAACTGTTTTGAGAATACTTACGAACTACAGATGGGAAATTCATTAACAATTGATTGTAGTTTTAATGAGAAAAATTAATATTTTCAATTTAATTCATCTAAAAACTCTGTTTTGACAATACTTACCAGCTATAGATAGAATATTCATTCACGATTGATTAGAGTTTGAAATGAGAAAAAATAAAATCTTATATCTAATATATTAAAAACTCTGGTATGAAAATACTAACGAGCTACAGATGGGATATTCATTCTCAATTAATTGTAATTTTAATGAAAAAATTGATATTTTCAATTTAATTCATCTATTTTGACAATACTTACAAACTATAGATGAAATATTCATTCACGATTGATTATATTGTTTGAGATTTGAAATGATAAAAATAAGAATATTATATGCAATCTATCTAAAATCTTTATTTTCCAAATACTTACAAGCTATAGATAGGATATTAATTCACAATTGATTGAAGTTTCAAGTGAGAAAATTAAATTAATATATTTAATTTATTTAAAAACTCTGTTTGCAATTACTTACGAGCTACAGATGTGATAATCATTCAATATTGATTGGAGTTTTAAATGAGAAAAAAATATTATATTTAATTTATCTAAAAACTCTGTTTTGTTAATACTCACGACCTATAGATGTGATAATCATTCACGATTGATTGAAGTTTGAAATGAGATAAATAAGAATATTATATGTAATTTATCTAAAAACTTTGATTCGCAAATACTTACTAGCTGCAGATTGAATATTCATTCAATATAAATTGAATGTTGATATGAGAAAAATAAAAATATTATTTTATATAGCTAAAATCTATGTTTTACAAATACTTACGGCCTAAAGATAGGATATTCATTTATAATTGATTATAGTTTGAAGTGATAGAAAAAAATATATTAATGGAATTTATCTAAAAACTCTGTTTTACTAATACATACAAGCTACAAATGGTATATTCATTCACCAATGATTGAAGGTTGAAATGAGAAATAAGAAATATTATTTGTTGTATAGCTAAAATCTTTTTTTTTTGTAAATACTCACGACCTATAGATCGGATATTTATTCACGATTGATTGGAGTTTGAAATGAGAAAAATAAAAATATTTTATGTAATTTATCTAAAAACTCTATTTTACAAATACTTGCAAACTATAAATAGGATATTCATTCACGATTAATTGGAATTGAAATGAAAAAAATAAAAAAAATTATATGTATATTATCTAATATCTAGGTTTTGCATACCATACTTACCACCTATAGTTAAGATTTTCAATCACAAATTTTTGGAATTTGATTGAAAAGAATAAAAATATTATATGTAATTTATCTAAAAACTCTATTTTGCAAATACATACAATCTATAGATGGGATTCAAGATCAATTGAAGTTTAAAATGAAAATAATCAAAAAATTATATGTTATCTATCTAAAATCTCTGTTTTCCAAATACTTACTAACTATTTATGGAATATTCATTCACGATTGATTGATGTTTTAAATGAGAAAAATATTATATGTTATTTATCTAAAAATTATATTTTGCAAACACTTACGAACTATAAATGCGATATTCATTTAAGATAGATTACAGTATGAAATAAGAAAAATAAGATTATTATATGTAATATATTTAAAAATTCTGTTTTGCAAATACTCACGACCTATGGGTGTGATATTCATTCACGATTGATTGGAGTTTGAAATGAGAAAAATAAAAATATTATATGTAATTTTTCTAAAAACTTTATTTTGCAAATACTTACCACCTATAGAGGAGATATTCATTCACGATTGATTATAGTTTGAAATGAGAATAATAAAAATATATGTAATTTATCTAAAAACTCTCTTTTGCCAATACATACAAGCTATAGATGGGATTTTCATTCACGAATGATTGAAGATTGAAATCATAAAAATAAAAATATGACATGTAATTTATTTAAAAACTCTATTTTGCAAATACTCACGACCTATTCATTCACAATTGATTAGAGTTTGATTTACGATAAATAAAAATTTTATATGTGCAGTCAAACCCGTTTAATGTCAACCAGTCGGTGCAGAAAAAATAGTTGACAATAACCGATATTGACATTAAACGTTTATTGTCAAAAAGTTGACAGTAAATTCATTGAATTATTTGAGCGCTTAAGCTATTTCATTATGAACTGTAACTGAAGCTAATTTTCAAGACAATCTCGGACTTGAAATAGGGAAACATTAGATCTTTTAGTAACATTTTTCATTTCAAAATTCTAATTTCAAAACTCTCATGACTATAAATTAAAAAGCTCATTCAGTATTGAAACTCTCGAATCAATTCGATTTGATGAGTTTGAATTTTAAATGAATAAAAGCCCAGAAATAGAATAATTATTTTTTCATATATTTAGCTATCTAATTATAACGATATTCAGAAGTTAAAATCTCATTTTAAATTCACTTTGACTCAGAAATCGGGATTCTCAATATCAATATAATTTTTGATCCAGTTTCTAAACAGACTGTAAAACATTTCAGATTAATCAGCGCTATTTTCATGAAACTGACGTTAAGATTTGGAGATATATCAATATTGTTCTGCATTTAAAATTCTGTTTTTTACAATTAAAGTTTGTAAAAAAAGTTAAAATTAAAGTATACGATATATGTATAAAATATTATAAAGGTACAATAAAAAGTGTTGGCAATAATCGGGTTTTGATAATAAACGTTTGACAATAAACGTACTATTTTAAAATGAGGTTCAATGGGAAAGGATTTGGTGCAGGACTGAGTGTTTACAATAAGCGAGTTTGACATTAACCAAGTTGACATTAAACGAGTTTGACTGTAATTTATGTAAAAGCTTTATTTTGTAAATACTTACCATCTAAAAATGGGATATTCATTCAAGATTGATTGAAGTTTGAAATGGAAAATTTAAAAGATTATATATAATTTATCTATAAACCTTTGTTTTACAAATACTTACGAGCTATTGATATTTATTAACGATGGATTGGTGTTTGCAATGAAAAAATAATATATATGAAATTTATCTAAAAACTCTATTTACAAATACTTACAATCTAAAGATAGGATATTCATTCATGATTGATTGGAGTTTGAAATGAAAAAAATAAAAAAAATTAGATGTATATTACCTAATATCTCAGTTTTGTAAATACTTACCACCTATAGATGGAATTTTAATTCACAGTTTTTTGGAGTTTAATTGAAAAAAATAAAAATATTATATGTAATTTATCTAAAAACTCTATTTTGTAAATACTTACAACCTAAAGATAGAATTTTCATTCACAATTGATTGGAGTTTAAAATAAAAAGAATAAAAAAATGCGGATGATTTATCTAAAAACTCTGTTTTGCAAATACTTACAATCTATAGATTTGATTGGAGTTTAAAATGAAAGTAATTTCAAAATTAGATGTAATCGTTCTAAAATCTCTGTAATGCAAATACTTACTACCTATTGAAAGGATATTTATTTTCGATTGATCGGAGTTTGAAATGAGAAAAATAAAAATACTATATGTAATTTATCTAAAAACTCTAATTTGAAAATACTTACCGCCTAAAGTTGGGGTATTAATTTATAATTGATTTGTGTTGAATTAAGAAATATATAATTATTCTTTATAATTGATCTATAAGGTCTGTTTTACAAATACTTACTTTCTACAGATGAAATACTCATTCACGATTAAATGGAGTTTGAAATGAGAAAAATAAAAATATTATATTTAATTTATCTAAAAACTGTGTTTTACAAATACTTACGAGCTACAGATTGAATATTAATTAACGATTGATTGGAGTTTGAAATAAAAAAAATAAAAATATTATATGTAATTTATGTAAAAATTCAATTTTGCAAATACTTGCGAACTATAAATGCGATATTCATTTAAGATAGATTAGAGTATGAAATGAGAAAAATAAGATTATTATATGCAATATATTTAAAAATTCTTTTTTACAAATACTCACGACCTATAGATGAAATATTCATTCACGATTGATTATAGTTTGAAGGGATAAAATTAAAAATATTATATGTAATTTATCTAATAACTCCGTTTTGCAAATACTTACAATCTGTAGATAAAATATTTATTTACGGTTGATTGTAGTTTGAAATGAGAAAAATAAAAATATTATATGTAATTTATTTAAAAACTTTGTTTCACAAATACTTACTGGCTACAAATGGGATATTCATTCAATATTAATAGAAGGTTGAAATGACAAAAATAAAAATATTATATCTTATTTATCTAAAACTCTGTTTTGCAAATACTAACGGCCTATAAATGAGATTTTCATTCACGATTAGTTAGAGTTTGAAATGACAAAAATTAGAATATTATATGTAATTTATCTAATAACTCTGTTTTGCAAATATTTACAATCTATAGATGGGATATTTATTCATTCACGATTGATTGGAGTTTGAAACGAAAATAATTTTTAAATGTAAAATATTATATTTAATTTATTTAAAAACTTTGTTTCGCAAATACTTACCAGCTACAGATGGGTTATTCATTCAATATTAATAGAAGGTTGAAATGAGGAAAATAAAAATTTATATTTAATTTATCTAAAAACTTTATTTTGCAAATATTTACCACCTATAGAAAAGATATTCATTCTCGATCAATTGAAGTTTGAAATAAGAACAATAAAAATATCATATTTAATTTATATAAATACTCTGTTTTGCAAATAATTACCGGCTTCTGATATGATATTTATTTATATATGATTGAATTTTGAAATGAGAAAAATAAAAATATTATATGTAATTTATTTTAAAAAATCTGTTTTGCAAATACTAACGAACTATAGATGTGATATTCATACACGATTGATCGTAGTTTGATATGATTAAAATAAAGATATTATATTTTATTTGATCAAAACTATGTTTTGTAAATACTTACGACCTATAAATGAGATATTCATTCACGATTAAAGTTTTAAATGAGAAAAATTTAAAAATTATATTTAATATAGTTGAAAACTCTGTTTTGTAGATACATACAAGCTACAAATGGGATATTGATTGGATTTTGAAATGAGAAAAATAAAAATTATATTTATAACTTATTTTAACATTCTATTAGATAAACACTTACTCTCGCTTTGAACCAACTCACCTCCAATGATTAGAGCTTTGATTAAGAAAAATAAAATAAAATCAATACAAAGTGTGTATTGATAAACAATTTTACTTACTCAGGCATAAAATGATTATTATGAACTTCATTGTATCGTATTTAAAGCTTCAAGAAATAATCTTTAGCTTAAGTGTAAAAATTTTTTAGTAATAAATTCGAATGATAACAGTTCTCAGTATTCTTATAAAATGTGATTCAAAAACAGCTTTCAATTCAATATAAACAGCTTTATCTATTCAAAAATCGAAATTACGAAATGAAAACACTTTTGAAAATCAAATTTATGTCAATGTCGTAATAAAATATGGTTCTTGTTATCGAAAATAAACATATTATTCCATTTTAAATAATATCTAACATAGAAAATAATTATTAATTTTGAAAAAATTCTACTCTTTCGAGTAATAGAAAACAGTTATTTACCGAATATTTTTTCGGGAAAACAAAAATAACTTTTAAAAGTCTAATAAATTGAAAATTCAACGTTTAACACGTAATAAATGAGAGCATATATGTTTTGAATTCCATCATAAACTGAACATTTTAACACTTAGAACATTTTCATCAACAATAAAAAAATTGTATATTAAAAGTATCTTAAGTAATAAGTAGAGTACATCATAAATAAATAACAAATAAAGCAAGCGTTCAGTTATTCATTTTTTTTAATAAAAAACATTATTAAAATTCAAAGGTAGTATTTGCTAAATTTACGTTTTATGGACTCATAAATTTTAATATAATAAAATGCAAAAAATGTAAAATAGAAATCACGCTTATAATAGAAAACCTGTCAAAGAGGTTATTATTTTGGTAAAATCGGTCATATTTTTGAAGAAATATTACATAAGCACAACCCACCGGTTATAGTTTTGACAGAACCGGTTAAACAATTGACAACGACTGTAAACTGTGAATATACTAATTGACAATAGAGTACAAAATACTTCAAGACTCGACCTTGAGTTACACATAAGGATCTCACTGGACATTAAGTTGAAGCCAAACCTGACATAATATTTTACATAACTGAAGACTTTGTCATCTTATAATTGAAACACTACTATAGAGAGCTAAATGTGAGCCAAATTAATTTGAATATGCTTTGAAACAAAAACCATTTAAAATTAATTATATGAATGTTAAAAACTAGAATATGTCTTTTACTACAACAAGAAGTCAGAAACTGTAATCAATAGTATTTTAACACGAAAAGCCCTCAGAATAGATTTAATCATTTCAAATACAATGAATAAGGAGATATTACTTATAATTTCATGAAATGTAAAACAAAATTTGCCTCAAGTTTTTACTATTTTTATAATCCAATAGTTTAAAAAACATTAAATTAAGTTTTGTAGGTGAATTTTCTATTAAATTGCTATCAAAAATGTTTAATTAAAAAATTACTGAATTTATAAGAGAATAAATATAGGATTACATAGAAATTGTATATAAAGATGTTGTGAATCGTGTAAATATACAGTTTAATTTGAGAACCTGTTCTAGAAATATCTAATAATGAATTCTACATTTATTTTTCAAATATCTAGCTTTACAATAATTATACAAAGTTGATAAATTATTGGGTTCTATCTCTGTATCCAAAAGAAATAATTAGTTATTGTGCATTTAAAGATGCTCTTTTAACAAATAGAAAATAGGTGTTCAACCAATTATTTTTGTAAACATTAAATATTAGGACTAGTCGAGCAAACAACTCTAAATCTTCATCTAATATATCGGACATAATAATTACTTGACCAAATAATATCTATATTTTTTAGATTTTGAGCCAAATAAAGTCTGATTTGTAGAGTTTTAAATTAGAAAAACAACACTTGTATTGAAAATGTCAAAATTAAACTTGTTTTTGATGAGAACACATATTTTCAATGGCGTCATTAAACTAAACATTTCGACTGTAAACAAAATAACTGAATCATATAAGTGTTTATATGTTTTAATATCTTATGACTAGAAAATACAAAAAATATTATAAACACTTTTAAACTATATTGAATAGGTAAAAAATTAAACTTATAACAAAACTTATCAAAATTACTAGATGTGTGTGCACCCCACTGACCATGCCTTTATCTCTATATTGAAATGTCCACATTTTACGTTTGAGTATGCACAAGCGACTTAACACACTGTCTCTACACAACTAACTTTTGATTTTATGACTAAAAAAGTTTGACTACGCTTTCTCCGAATTTTTTTTTGACAATTTTATAACTAAAACGGTGATTACGCAGGTATTATCATAATCATTATAAACTCAAGTTTGTATGGGAAAATTTTTTTACTTTTAAAAAGTCTTTAACCACTAATTCAGAGATTTGAGGCTACGCTACTTATTGTGAATAAAACATGAAACGAGAAACTCTATATTTTATAACTCTAACCATTGCATCGAAGCATAACCTTTTACTTCGAGAATTGTTTTTGTTAGATATTGAACTATCATACAACGGGTCCTACCATGGATCAGGTCCTACCAGTGGGTCCTAGAATATTTTATTTCTGAATCTTTTTGGGCCTAAACTCTTATCAACTACTCCAAAAGCATAATCTTTACAACAACCTTAACTCCCATTAACTTCTCTAATAGCACAATCTTCATGATATTCTGTAGGAGGAAGTTTGGGAGTTAAGGCTGTGATGGAAATTAAGCTTTTATGAGTTATAGATGTTCTTGTAGTGGAAGTCGTATTCATTATTGATAATTACATCGGATCTTTGATGGATGTTAACCCTTTCATGTTCTATCCAGTTAAATGAGTTGCGATCCCTTTGCAATCCTATTCTGTACTGCATATCATATTTGTTTAAATTAGAACAAAAATTAGAAATAAGTCTTACGGCATGGCCACAATTTTTCACTTCTTGTTTCACTTGTAGTCATAGAGATTCTAACGTGACCATCTGGTGTCTCTGTGATGACCACATGCCTAATTAATGTATTTGTAGT
>JAQFZT010002008.1:0-12861 GCA_034696325.1 Camisiidae sp. | reverse complement strand
AAATACTAATGTTTAAATTCTTAATTCTGCGAAGCCTGACGCAAAATATGTCTTTAAAGTGAAGATATGATTGTATTGAATATCAAAATTGAATTAGAAAAGCTTGAGAAAAAAGGGGGACCCTTATACATTATTGTCCGGTTTTCATTAAGGCAAAAGATGGTAAGCCTGTTTATTCAGCATGTCAAAGATGGAAATGATGAGAAAATTTTATAAAAAGTGTTTATATTAATAATTGGTTATTGAATTAATTCTTGAGAAATTCACCATTCATTAAGTTATTTGAAAAATTTCCTTTATAAAGGGTGGACCAAATCTTTTGGTCAAATCTTATATGAGTTGCTAAAATAACATAAATCACATAATTAACGTTTAAAAAAGCAATGTTATCGAAATTGAATATTCATTGAAAAAGTTTATGAATTGAATAAAATACTATAATTGAATCAATTTATAGCAATAAAAGGATGACTTACATTTAGGTTTCCATAATAAGCTGAATAATGATGACTATAAGCAAACTTGCACTGTTCATTTACATTCCACTTCAAACCGAAATATTTCACCTTATCTTTTGTAATATCAAATCTATGATCCGCTATTTCTCTGTCTTGCGTCAAACATTTCATCTCATTATTATGGCTTTTTAGAAAAAGAGCGAAAAGAATTCAAAATCTAAAAGTGGTTATCATAAAGAACTAAAAATCATGTCTCTTCATTCAGTTTATGAAGCATTTTTGAATGAAAAAAATATTAATCTATTTACTTGCGCTTTAAAGTTTACAAATATTTTCTGATTGCTCTGACATTACATTCAGACCATATATACCTTTGTCAACATCGCCATTATGTCCCGCTCCTAAGCTATTAAGTTGGCATTGAAAATAAAATGGGTTAACGTTCAATTGAATCTTTGCATTGACTGAGTAATTATTGTAAATTTACAAACAGTGTCCATTTCGTGAACTATAATATGAGTTGAACTAAAATTTCTTCCTTCAGATATAAGACAGTTCCAATTGTGATTGCAAAGTGTTTCAGGGTATGCCATTCCCATCAACCTTGTATTCTTCTTCTTATTTGATTTATACCACAAGTTTTCCCTATAGTTTTTAAAACAAATGATGAAAGTTTTATAATAATTTCGAGATTATAAACACTTATTGTAAATTTCATTAATAGTTTTTTAGCTGTGTGAAAAAATTTCAATATAAAATATAAATTCTTACTTATTCACAACTTTGATGAGACCACAAAAGTTACCTTAAGTGGACATATGTTTGGGCATTAACTGCTGCTTTCATCAATTCAATTAAATTAACTCTTTTTGTTCGTTTGCTTCTTATCGGATGTCAGGAGAGTAACTTCAGATCAATTAAATAATTGCTTTGCAGTATGAAAAGATATAAAGTATATTTTTTTTTTGTTTTTATTGAAACAAAGTTTCGAATTGATATAATTCTAACTTGTGATTAATAGATAATACAATATTTTCTATATTGCGAAACAGCTCTGCCGCAGAAGTTTCTCTTCTGACATCCGATAAGAAGCAAATGAACAAAAAGTGTTAATTTAATTGTTGAACTCATTAGTGCTGATGAAGGCAGCAGTTAATGCCCAAACATATGTCCACTTAAGATGACTTTTTGTGGTCTCATCAAAGTTGTGAATAAGTAAAAAAATTAAAATTTTATATTGATACTCATTGTAAAGTTTGGTACGGTTTATCGACACTCGTTTTATCGACATCCGTTTTATCGACACCCGGTTTATCGACATCCAGTTTATCGAAACCCGGTTTATCGACCGTTTTGTCTAAAGACTCAAATAGGAAAGTGGCTCAACTCATACTTCATTTTCTTTAAAATAAAATAAATTATGTGTTTTAGTCATCAGTCCTTCAAATACTTGACTTAAATCATTTTTAAACTTATGATTAAATGTTATGATCAAAATTTTTGTATTTAACTCAACCAGAACTTTGAGTAAAAATCAAATACAAAAGTCAATCAATTTTACGCATAGTTTTATTTTCAAATACAATTCATTTCTCGGGCCGACTCCTCTAAGATTTGATTTTGAAATTTTCATATAATGTGTTAGAAAACTTTGATTGTGACCATTAATTATAAACAAAAATAAATATATAATATTTAAGATTCAATAATAGATTCGAAAGTGTTATTGAAATAAGTAAGAGATCTTACAATTATAATAAGACAGGAATTAAATATATGAAAAGATTGATTGAGGAAAAGTAGATGTCTGTCAGCAAACTTGATCACTAGCTTTGAATACGATCTGATCTGCGTTTACACAAATCCCGATCACAATTCTTATTATCTCCACATTTAGTGCCTTCTAATGCACCCGCAGTTTCCACAGCAAAGAAATGACTTTTGCACTCCATTCTCATACATATATTCTAAACAAAATTGAGAATTAAAATCCTTAGATTTTTAGGTTTCACGAAATGTTGAACAATAATTTCAAACTAAAGAGAAATTTAGAATTCATTTGATAATAACAGGTTTTCTCGCGCCAAAAGTGCAAATCTTATATTCCAATACGTTTTAGTCTCAATCCTCACAAGATATTGGTTTAATCCCTGAATTTGAGTTAATATATGTCATTGAGATATGAATACATTCTAAACTGACTTTTCTCGAAATGCTCAGCGGTTTCAATATACAAAAATATACAGTTTGGTTCAGAAATCAGTAATAAATAAAGTCGTGTTGTTTGAAATAAGTTTATAAAAAAAATTAACTCAAAGTAAAAGTGAGTAAAAGTGAGTAAAATTAAGTCAATTCAAGTTTATTAGAGTAATTTGTACTTGTATTTACTTGATTTTGCTTTGTTTTACATTAGTTTTAAAATAATGAGAATTTTACTTTAATTCAAACAATGAGACTTTATTTACAATTCTTGTACTCTTGAATTCTGAACCAAACTCAACAATTTTGACAACATTTGGTTTTAAAGTTATAAGAAATACTATCAATATTCATATAAAAATGACTTTTTATGAAACGGTTATTATTAAAGTATACTAAATGTTAAATATGATCTAAAGGTTTCTCCTTATCCAATGTTTATTTCTAAAGATAAAAGTGAATCGTGAAACTCGAATATCATAAGATTTGTCTCAACAAAGAGAAAAATTGCTGCAGTGCTTACTATAAATGTTTATTTTGTTTGATTGAAAACAACTACCGTATTATGAGAATAATGAGCTGAATAGTGTGGTCCGAATGCAATCTTACACTGTTGGTCAAGAGTGATCTTCAATCCTGGTTTTCGAGCTTCAATACTAGTGATGTTGTATTTGGTGCGCACTGTTTCTGACACATTTGCCAAACAATCTATTCTATTGTTACGTTTACTAAAATGATTGACATATTAATTTCAAGGTTTCAAATTTATATCAATAATTAAATGTATGAACTAATCCTCATTTACTTGCGTTGCAATTCAAGTAAATTCATTCGTATAGATCTTATACTACACTCAGACCAAGTATTTCTTCCATTAGTCACTGCATAAGACATGATAAACTTGTGAGCACTACAATCTTGAGTTCCATATTTCTCTTCGCCGTCATGTTTAGCGCCTAAACTAGTTTTCAACAAAATATGAAATTTTATTTTTTCAAAAAATTGAAATATATATTTTTAAACCCAATAAAATACTAACGTATGACCAAATTCATGAACCAACAGATGAAGAGACTTAAACCCTTCTCTTCCTTCAAGTAAAATACAAGAGTGAGTGTCATGACAAAGAGTTCCAGTATATGCTAATCCCATTCTCCCAGTTTTTATTGTGTGGTTTTTCTTATGCCAGATATTTGTGCTGATTTAACGAATGCAAAAATGTATATATATTTCAATTCTTGATTTGATAAAAGTTTTGCAAAACAAAAAGTTTAAGATATTTTGATTAAGCTTGAAATTACACATAAACCTAAATACCCAGTATAAAGTATAAAGACATCAGCTTTAGCTTCGTTTTTCTTCCATTGACAGAATTTTTTCAAATATTGAGTATCAGGCAGTTCGTGTACATCATAAAAAGGTGCCACTCCTAAGTATGTCAATACTATAGAAATCTTTATATGTTTTTCCAAATTTTTTTGACGCAACTGTTTTTGCAGATAAGCGAAACTGATTGTAATAAATCTTTTTATTAAACTCATATCTTCCTTAAACATGTCTCTATAAAGTGTTACATCGACATAAACCGCCACTTCTATTATTGCTTCTCCAAAGTCCATGTCTGGAATGTCCGCAACTTTCTTCGATTTAATATATCTGATAAACTCCTTCGGTGTCGGGTCTGAAAGATTTTTAGGAAAATAAGTTTTAAGAAATACAGAAGCATTGAAATTATATGGTATTTTTCAATGCTAGCAAATAAATTGATTTTATTTTATTTTCAATTTTAAAGTTAAATAAAAACCTTCGACACAAACAGAATTTTCTTCTACTTCACTAATTTCATTGATTGAATGTTTATTCAATTCTCTTCTTTTTCTTGATTTTTTGGCTTTAAATTTCAAACTAATATTCTTTCTGTGATTGAGGTTTTCAGGACTTATAGAATAAGTTCGTTCATTAATCTCTAACAGACCAAACTTTAGATAAAAACATAAGTTTTCAATCAAAGTTAACTTATACATTGGAAGCGAAACACTCACCAAATGATGGCTATCATTACAAAAAGATAGCATAGCTTTACCTCTTGAATAAGACTCGATAACGACTTCACCTGTAAATATACATTTGTTGTTCAGAAGTCTTATATTCTTCCTTAAGTTCATGGTAAATGGTTTGACAATTATTTTTATTGATATATTATTTGGTGTTTTAATCATTATGTGATTATCAGCAGAGTTTTCAGACATGACTATTGGCTTAACTATTAAGTTATTAAACTCTAATAAGTTTATAGACATCATAATAGACATAAACAATAATATCCCGAAGAAAATACTCATATTTTCAGTTAATATTTGTAAAATAATTTGTTAAAATTAATAGATTTTAAGTTATTGTGAAGTTTTTATGCAATAGAATAACTTATTTGAAGCGCGATATCATATTAAATACTTTCTGAACATGAAAATAGTATCAAATTCAAAGACTTATAAAAGATTCAAATTATTTTTGAGATAATATTTCTGGTTTGTTTCAGTTAGTGATCTCACCCAAAAAATTTAAAACAATTTGAAGTATAGTATCTCCGTCTTAAATACCATGATATCTAATGTCTTCTATAATCAACCATTGATGTCTATTATGAGGACCACTCCGGTCATTTGACTTGTCCTGTGAGTGTAACCACTTCTGTGATTTTCCTTCTTTAAAAGGTCGGAAAGTTTTTTCTCTATTTTATATGAATACTTATATACTTGAAATTCGAAAGAATGAAACTCAAGTCTTATACTACTTTTACTAACAATCAACAGTTATAAATAACTTCAATAAGATTTTAGATCTTAAAAAATCCATGACGTATTGTGTTTCTTAATATTTAAAATGTTTTGATAATGATTTTATACAATCAATCAAAAAAAGCATGGATTCAAACTTTACTATATGCGGGTCATACAATCCTATTTTCAATTAACGGAAATGCATTGCAATTAATTGGTTCAATTCAATTAAAATGTATAGTTTTCTCATCTAAAGCTTTTTGAATTCTCATAAAATGTTGAAGTTATTGATTCAAATTTCAATCATCTCACGAATAATAGGAGTTAATGGTAAGCAAAATAGCTGAACATTCAATTTTCACTCTAGAAAAGTTCTTGTTTCAAATCGAATTCATCTTCTCTACGATTTTGTGAGCTATAGATTTGGTTTATGATTTCAAAACATAGAGAATATAAAATTATTTATTTAAAAAAACAGAAAACCTCTTCCCTATTGAAAACCCATTTAAGAAAACTTGTGGAAATGATTGAATCAATGTAATTGTTTTTGTTTATATATTATATATTAGGACACATATTTGGCTGTTCATCAACTGTAACTTCGGCTCTTGTTTCATATAATGGATGCGTAGAACCTGTTGGAACTGCTAGTTTAGAAAATCCAATAAATGATTTCATTGCAATTCATAGCTTTAAGGTGGGTATGAGTTCAAAATTGTGTTGCCAGACATCCAGGTTTGGCCGGGTGTCTATAGGATTCAATGTTTTTCTCCAGTTTTTTAAACTTCATGTCAAATATTATTATTATTTCCAAAAATCCCAAAATATCTTATTCAAGATATGAATTTCAGTTTAGAGAATGGATTAGAAAAATGATATATGGATAAGAAAAAGACAAATAAAGACTTATCAGATGATGATAAACAGGAAATATTGAGATTGAGTTTTAAAAAATTGCAAACGTGCACATAAAAAACGATTTCATATTTATCTAGAATAAGTTTACTCAATAGTTTTACTCAATGAGATCTGGTAACACAATAGTTCAAACCTATGTACAGGAAAGTTATGCAGAGATCCCTTGAGATCAAGTGATAAACTGAGATCAAACACGACGGGAAACATACAAATTGTAATGTCAATAAGTAATAGCATTGAATAGTAGTAATGATTATTAGCATTGAGTAGTGGTTATGAGTTGTGAACCCTTATAAACCCGCATGACTTGCTGAGTGATGGATACATAACTTTCCTGTACTATAAGGAAAAAAAGTCTTTGTCAAACTGAGCGCTTAAAAAATGATGATAACCAATACAAGACATACAGAATGGGGGAAACATTTAATAAACTAATAAAGTAATAAAACTTTGAATGCAAAAGTTTTTATCATCAGTAATGACTCAGATTAATAAGTTTTTGAAACTTAAAGATACATCTTTTAAATATTAAAGTAATCCCTGTATATTAAGTGCGCTCGAAAACTCGGTTTAACAAAGATTTTTTTTCCTTATAGTACATGAGTTGAACATATAAGGATGTCTTATTGATATGTTTACAGGGCATTCCATACGCAGAACCACCTGTTGGGCCACTAAGATTCATGAAAACACAGCCAAAAACATATACTAAACCAACATTTATTGATGCGACACATTATCGGAATCCTTGTTTACAGCCAATACCTATAGATTTACCTCTACCCTCAGGAATACCGTCAGAGAATTGTCTATATTTAAATGTATGGACACCAACGCTCTATAGTTCAGCAAATCTGCCGGTCATGTTCTGGATTCATGGCGGAGGCTTTTTCTTTGGTTCGGGAACTGAATTACTTGGAGAGACATTGGGTTTGAGCAGTATATATGACGGATCACTACTAGCTTTGAGAGGTGTTGTAGTCGTTACTATTAATTATCGTTTGGGTTGTTTTGGTTTTTTGTTTGGCAATAGTAGTGAAGCGCCTGGAAATGTAGGTCTTTGGGATCAAGCGATGGCTCTTAACTGGACCAAATCCAATATTCAAGCATTTGGTGGAAATCCAAATAATATAACTCTTTTCGGAGAAAGTGCAGGAAGTATTTCAGTCAGTCATCACATTGTTTCTAAAGTTACGAGAAATTGGTTTCAAAGAGCTATTATGCAATCGGGTATACATTCTATTAACTTAAAAGTTTTAATTGAAAAAATATAGTAAATACTAATCCTAAAAATTTGAATGAAAGCATGAAATCAATTGTTTGTTTAGGTTCTGCTTATGCGAAAACATTTTCAAGAGATAAAGAACATGCATATGAAGTCGCGCGAAGATTTGCATCCAATTCAACACTTTTTCTGACCGGTGTTTGTGATGATGACAAAAAATGGATTCAATGCCTGAAAGATAAGAATCCAGCAGAACTTCTTTTAGCAGAATCAACAACTTTTCTATGGAATCCGACGATTCCCTGGCATTCGGCGTGGATTCAAGAATTCGTACCCATTTTTGGCGATGAATTCATGCCAATATCTGCTAATAAAGCTGTAAAAGTTGGAGATTTCAAACTAGACATGAAGATATTGATGGGACACAATGAAATGGAAGGCGCTATACTCACAGCTACTTTCGATATATTAAGAGGACTAATGGGCAGATATTTGCCAACTCTTCCCATACCTCTAATTCCTATCTTCAGTAAAAGTGTTGTTTATAAAGATATCAAAAACATATTCTTTAATAACGATACAATCGGGATATTAGTCGCCAAGAACTATACCGAACCGTTTAGTAATAGATCTTTAATTTTCAACCAAAACCGTATTCGCAGATCTGCTGTACACGCTTTTGGTGACTATCTATTGACGTGTCCAACAGTTCTGTTCGGCGCTTATGTTTCAAGTTATTCTTTGTTTACGGGAAAAGTATTTCAGTATAAGCTCACGTATGCCAACACTTTATCTCTTTCTAAGTTCAGTGTTTGGGCCGAAGCAACACATTTGGATGATTTGCCGCTCGTTTTTGGTCTACCTTTTAATTCAATAACAAATATGTTTTGGTTAAAAGAGGATAAAAAATTGAGTAAAGAAATTATGAATATTTGGACTCATTTTGCTAAATATGGGTATGTTTTTGCCGAAAGTTTAAAAAAGATATTATTGTTTAATTAATTGCAGTGAACCTCCAATTGTTAATGGAAACGTTTGGCCCGCATATAGTCTCAACTCTGATAATAGTTTTAATGCATCGTATCTTGAATTACATGCAGATAAAAACCGATTGGGAAAAGTTTATACTAATAGATATGATGGTATAGAAGACGGTTATGATCCGCCTGTTATACAAAATTGCTTTAATTTTTGGGATCAGATACTGAGCGGACAATTCTGATTAGTTTCTAAAACTATTTAATATAAAATTACCAATAATTTACTCAATTTTATAAATAATGTTAAGCTTTAATTTTTATGAACTTCAAAATTAAAGTCTCACTTTTAAATCTATTATTAAATCAAATGTGAATCATTTTATTCAAGTTTAATGAAAAATCAATTGATTTATAAATAAGATAACATACAGTACAGCTTAAATATTATTTTAAATTAAGTGTTACTTAAGAATTTGTGATCAAATTAAATATATATCAAATAAAGAGTGAAGCGATTCTATTTCATATAAACTATGAATCTATCAATAAAATTATAAATTTTTTACATCAATTCAAACTACCATTGCATAAGGTTAAGTACAAAATTTTCCAAATTTTCAAAAACTCTTTGTATTTTTAAATTAATTATTCAAAAAGTCAAGTCACAACTTTTGATCAAAATTTAACGAATTTGAAAGAGACTGAATTTTGGTCACAATTCGTGACTTTTTGAAGGAAGGTTATCTAGCGAGTAATGTGAAGAAGAAATTTAACATGTTTAAATCTTGAGAGTAAATAGTTGATCTCTAGTTCGGTCAATAGCTGAAGAATTGAAGATGATCTATATGTCACTGGGAAAATGTTTGATGCCAAACTTGAGAGTATGGAGATTTTGATCGTAATTTTCCACATTTTCTTACACCTGAACAAAAATAACATTGCTTTTAGCCTTTCGAAAGGTGCTTCAATGCAATATTCAGAGTTTATGAAAATTGAACAAATTTTGGACTTAAACTTTTGGATGAGGATAGTTTCAATTCTCATAAAAAATTTAAAACAATACATTGCCTTTAGTACCAGAGGTGTGACGATGATATTGTTATCTCCGCTCTTAAACCTAGAGAAACGAAAAGAATTCAATTTTTTTCATTAAAATTAGTTTTATAAGTTAATCAAATTTTCGATGACTGGACAGAATTTGATCAAAATTTGTATACTTAAGAAAAGAGGGATACTTAAAAACTCCAAAAAGTTTCATTTGAGAAATTTAATCACATGCAAAGGATTATGTAATTCCCTTTACCTGAATAATATTGAGATTGAAGATTGAATGCAATCATTGTTCTGTTTGATTGCAAATTAATACAATTGCCGTCATTCTAGTCTCAATCTAAACTTGTATGAAGTCCTGGATTATGTGTTAAATCATGTGTCGCATAGTTATTGTTCTCTTCTTTCAATAGATTTTATTTTATGAGGAATTGATCGTTAATTTTTTAAAATTTTCATGACATGACAGCACAGAGATCGATAGCACAGGTCTGCGAAAGACATTGCGGTACTAGAGCTGAAGAAGTTACGGTCGATACGAGTTGCTATTTTTTAAAAATGCCGTTCGACTGTTACTTCTTCAGCCCAGTGCACCAATGATCGACCTTTTGAGCTAAATTCTGGTGGGTTACATCATAACTCAGTATAACATCTTTGTGTAGAATCCAAGTGTCGTCAGTTATGCGAATTATTGATATTGATCTTTCAATCACAACCCGAATTGAATATATTTTTGACGAAGTTTGTGTCATAATTATATATAAATAGTGTGTATGCACTGCTTGAATGTGTGTTTGAATGAGATATGGGTTCATTGTATAATACAAGTTACCACAAATGATGGATTTACAATTGAATTCTGACTAATCAATTCAATCGTATAATTTGATATAACTTTGATCAGTCAACCAACTTCTGTCCTTAAGAGATAATGTGATGAACATATCTGAAGAATTTAAATGTCCGAACTATTTACAATTAGTCCGACTACGAGAAATTGGGGGTGCAAATGATTTCTATATTAAATATTTAGAAATCAGTTGCATCCCCAATTTCCTGTAGATGGATATTAATTGTTTTCCATCATGTATATCGTTCGAAGTTGAGGTTACAAACAAAAAGAGCTCTCTAACAACAATCCACAGTACACTCACAACTCTTTTTATCCACTGAAGCCACGAGTAAACAGATTATTGTTTTACTAGACTTTTCAATCTTCATGTAGAATTGTATTTCAACAAAAAATTATTATAACTATAAAAAATTGTATCGTTTGCAGACTTTTTGAGATTTGAATGAAACTTTTGATTGCAGTCGAATCGTACTTTTGGTAAAGAATAATAGGATCTCAAAACGTTTGAAAATTTTATTTCGACAATTATTGATATTAAATAATCAATTAATGATTCATATTTTCAAACATAATTTCTATTCAAATTCTTATAATTTTAGTTTAAAGTTTAAAGTATACAGAAAAAGTGCATAAAATTAAAAGTTATTTCAACTTGAATGTCACGCAACACATGTTTTCCAATAGAATTTTGTTAATCATTAAAAGTTAAGGTAAAATTAATAGTAAAATTATTTTTAAATAAACATTTATAGTGAGCACTGCAGCAGTTTTTCTCTTTGTTAAGATAAACCTTATTATATTCGAGTTTCACGATTCACTTTTATATTCAGAAATAAACATTGGATAAGGAGAAACCTTAGAATGATGTTTAACATTAAAAATAACCGTTTCATAAAAAGTAATTTATATTAATATTGATAGTATTACTTCTAACTTTAGAGAAAAACCTTTCTTAACTTTTAAAGGAGATTATGGCAGGAGTGGTCCTCTTAATGGATGTCAATTGTTAATTATAGAAGACATTAGATATTGTATTTAAGATGGAGATACTATACTTCAAATTGTTTTAATATTTTTTGGATGAGATAACTAACTGACACGAATCAGAAATATTATCTCAAAAAAATTATTTGAACTTTTCAAAAGTCCTTAAATTTGATACTATTTTGATGTTCAGAAAGTCATTTAATATTGCGCTTCATATAAGTTATTCTATTACATAAAAACTTCACAATAACTTAAAATCTATAAATTTCAACAAATTGTTTATATATTTAAATAATATTAACTAAAAATAAGTATATTTTCTCCAGGATATTGTTTGCGTAAAAGATTTTATTCCGTAAAACTTTATAAAAAAATAAAAATAAATACAATTTAGAGTAAAATAGTGAATTTTATTAAAGATATTATTCTATCTTATAGTTTAGTTTTGAAGAAACAGATGTGTACTTTTCGATCTTAAAAGTATAAAATGAATGTTAGGTAACAAAAGATTTTTGAAATGTGGAACACAAGTTAAAAAGTACAACATTGTTCCCATTTTCCTGCCACTCCAGCGCAATAATGCCAAGACCTAGTGATCATATTCTCAGGACACCATGACCCTTCTGAATGAGCGTGACACCGAGTGTTAAAACACTTTGACATCACTTCAATCAATCCAAATGACATTATCAATAAAATACTCAACAATACTACACTATTCATAATTAATTTCAGCTTTGATTCTTGCCAACACAACAATTATTTTTGGCTTTAGTTTAAATATTTATCAACTCAGGGTTTGTATGCCTTCAATTAGTTTTCTGCTCTTTAAATACTTTTTATTTGAATCCGGGGTTTGTTTATCATTGAGTGAATTTGTACTAAAAATTGAATAACAATTCTGGCTAATATTTGTTTATTCAAAAAAAGTATTTTTATTCATACTATACTTTTACATAACAGATAAAACATTAAAATATTTTCATTTCATTTAATTTCTCTCACGATAAAATGATTAATCAATTTAAACAACGTTTTGACTGACAATTATCGCATTAAATATAGTGAAGAGCATTAACTCATGCATTTAGCATGAGATTTAGACATAAGTTAAATCTTATGATAAAAGTTTTTTTATTCTTCTGCATATATTTCTGATAAAGTTTGAAGTAAACAAATGATGTTTTTCTACAATTCTATTTATATATAAAAGTGAAAAAGTACTGATCATTTAAACTATAGATAATAACATTAAACAATACAGAAAAAGAAAACAATTAATGCATAAATTAAATTTTTCTTTCGAAAAGAAAAACGTTATTTTATTTTAAAAGATATGTGACTGTTTTTCAGATTTAGTATATCTGAGAAAAAGTTTAAAACTTTTAAGATGTCTATTAAAGAAAATAAA
>JAQFZT010002007.1:0-12868 GCA_034696325.1 Camisiidae sp. | reverse complement strand
ATAGACGGAAATTTTGTTAACCAAATGAGCAATTTATCAGTTGAAACATTGAATGATGGAATACAACTATTTTGTTTTGTTAATTTCGGTACAATATTTTCTGCTTCAAGTCTAACAGTCTTGTCCTCGTCTTCCAATATTATTAAGAGGATTTCAATTAATTTGAATACTAGTTGAGAACATTTACAAGTTTTAAAATTTGCATTGAGATCATCGATTCTTCTATTGAGTGTCTTCGCAGCAAAAAGTCTCACGTCATCACTTCGATTGAATTGAACATTTGAATGAATGCGGTCGAGAAATTCGTCGAAGTTATCATAATCGACCTTAAATTCATTTACACTATCATCAGTTCCATGTTCTTCTTCATAATCAATACTAACAAAATGAAATATTTCGTTGTAAACATCTGTTAAAACTTTACAGTTAACGTTGGCTTCAATTAATTTCCCCAAAAGAAATTGAAACTCATCCTTAATCAACTCGTAATCATTTATTTGAAATTGTTTTTTGAGTTCAAGTAAATGAGAAACTGTTAGCATTAAACCATGCAATGAATTACAGTTAATATTTTGTTGAGCACACAATTTAAACAAAATATTTTGTAAATGATTGATTGGAAGCAAATTACTCAATGCTTTTGCTGATAACATTCTGACTTTCCATATTTTGTTGCCCAGAAGTAAAATCAAATAATTAATCATTTGATGATCATTAGGAGCATTACTTAAGCAAATTGGAGAAAATGAGGCGAAAAGTGATAGAACGGGAACTAATTCTGAGCAAATGAATCCTTTTTTGACTTTTGAAAAGCTTTCTTCGAATTGTAACTTAAAGGCTGACATTAAAGTTGGATAACGCGCGAAAAATTCAAAGCATGTAATTGTAGAGCCGTCTGACATGGTTTGGTCGATATGACTAATTTTTCGTTGTCCAAGACTTCGACAACAACAAGAGCCAAATAATTGAAGCGATGCGTTACGAATTTGCCATACATTTGAAGTGAAACCGTTTATACAAATTGGTAGAAGAAATTCAACAATTTTAGTGGTGAATCGTGATAATGAAGCCGTACATATAATTGAGTTGAGAATATGTAGTGCATAAGTTTGAGGTAAATCTGTCTTATCATCAATAACTTCAGGCAATTCCAACTCTGCAATCGTCATAAGTTTATCGATTGTTTGACTGAAGAGAGAAATATCGAGTTGAAAGCCTTCACTATAAGCCTCAGATTCGCCGATTAGAATGGCCTGAATTATCATCGCTAGACCTGCAGATCGTCGAGTTATACTTGAAGTAAAAGCTGATTTTGTGATGCAATCCAAAGAGTCGGCCAACAATTTTTTCAAAGTTTCGATGTATTGAATATTTCTATTTTTCATTCTGATGAGTGAAACTGTATATTTGGTGAGTGCTATACAACTCGCCTCTATTACACCTTTATGTCGACATTTAATTAGAATCATAACTATTTGAGAACCGATTTGATGGATATTTTCATCACTGATGAAGTTATGCTCACATTTTTGGGAGAACTCAACCAAATTAGATAAGAGAAAACTCGACTCTTTTATGTTAAGCCAACACATCGACAATAAAAGTTGAAAATCATTTGATGTGGAAATATCATCAAAACTTTGATTTCCTTTTTTATCAATTTGTTGATTAATAATGCCTTCGAGTGATTGACACATTTCCTGAAATGAAGGCGAAGACTCGATGTTAGTCTGCGAGAGTTGGCTCAGCATATAATTTATACAATTAAAACATAACGAAATGCAATCACTTATAATCACTAAAAACCGATTTTCTGATAAAAATTTATTTAAAGAATCAAATGATAGACAATTATTGAGGCATAAAATGAATCCATGTATCGGAAAACTTTTGGCCGCATTCAATACATTTTGTTGAGCTCTTTCGAACTGCTTTACAGCTGATTCTACAAAGTATTCAATCACATCTAATTCATTGGTGAATACTTTTCTATTTATAGTGAATGAATTGAAACTATTCATAACATATTTCATGATAAGTGCACCAGAATGTGATTCTTGATGTTTCGGACTATTGAGAAATTTGAGACCAATGTCTGCAATAGTATCACATTTCGCATTAATTTTATTATTTTCATCATAATTATGAAACATAATCAACAAATTTGAAGCAAGTTTTCTCACTTTGTCGTCTTTATCGATCACAGATAAAAGAATTAGTGAATGTATTGTTTCTGAATCGATATAATTATGAAACTCAATGTTATTTTTGTTCAAAATGACGATCAATGATTCCAATAAGAGTAAACAAGTAGTTCTTCTTTGATATGAAGCACCGGGTATTAGGTTTGTGTATAAAATGTTAATATAATCTGTCAAAAATACAATGACTTTCTTGTCATAATCATCATGAAAACCATGTAAAGAAAATTTATCGCGTAAACTGACGCATACTTTGGTTATAAACTGTTCAATTTTACTCACAATCGTTTGTCTAAACGATGGATTGTCTATATTTAAGTTCGTCAATAAAAATAACTTCAATAACTCATAAGTTTGTTGTCTATCACTTATAAATCTTTCATCAATTAGAAGAGACAGACCTTCTTCACGAACTGTTTCTTCATTACTGATAAGAATTTTTTTAATCCATGAAAGCGGAGGCAATAAATGATTGGTTAGTTTATTATCGATTGAAACTCTGACTAATGAAGCCTCAGCTCTACCCGAATCACTTATGTTGGCAAATATTAATTCACTCGAATGGTCGATATTTTTCAGAGTAAACGGCAATATATGTGCGATCATATTGTTATGAATTACTTTATTTTCTGATTTAAGAGCATCACAAATATGTCTCAACCAATAATGTGACCAATTTTTCAATATTTCTTCGTTTTTATCACTTTTCATAGAAGTTATTATACATTTGTATAACTCTGTTATCGCTGACGAAAGACTATTAACTGAAAGGTATTTAAGCATTTGAGACGATAGATTGGGATCCATTTCAAGAGCAGATTTCCAGCCACTGAATGGTATTAAAGCAGACAATTTGCGATATTTGGCTTTACAGGTGAGCGACAACTGCAATGTCTTGACTAACTCTTGATTAATTAAATGATAACTTTCTTCTACACAACTTTGTGCACAATTGCCTTCATTTGAAAATGATTTAGTTCTCTTGAAATTAACAAATGTTTCCAAAAGCAAAGTATAGATAGATTTAACGCAATCATTAACTCCATTGATAGGATGTTCCCAATTGTTGTCGATTTGGTCTAAAGTATTCATTATTAAACATTTGTCGTTCAACACATTCGGCACTTCATTAGCTATTTGTTTGATATAATTTTTAAAAGTCCTCAACCAGTGCTGAAGTAATCGAAAGACATGGAACTCATGTATTAGTCGTTGAGAACAAAGTTTCATAATATGTGAATGAATTTGAATAAAAACATTAGTTTCGCATTCAATTAAATGTACGATAAAATGACTGCAATTTATAAGTCCACTAATTAATGAAACTTTACTGAAATCATTAACTGAGAGGCAATTGTCTAAAAGTAAACTTAAATTGTTGTCAATTTCATAATCACTAAACTTTATTTGAATAATACTTTCTTTTGAGAGTAGTTTGAAATAGATATGAATCGCTTTCTGAACATCACATAAATAAATATTTAATATGAATGCAATGGCAAGACCTGAAAGTACTGTCATTTCTGCAAAACAGTTATCTTTGAATATAATATTTTCCAATTTTGATAAACACTGTATTAATTGACTATTAAGTGATTCGTCAGTAAGTAATGGAAACGCGTTTTCAATTGAATATCTTTTGGAAATTGATTGAAGCGATGAAAGCAAACATTTGACTGATTTTGAAATGAGACAACTTTCGGAACTTTCATCTATAGATTCATTAAAATTAATTAATGACTTCTTAAAAACATCAACACGTGATAAATAATTATCAGTCATTTTGATACACTTTTAATCACAACTGAATTCTTACTTTATTAAAAAACTATTTTTCATAACTTTAAATATCTTTGAAAACATGACATCCAATACACGTGTGTTTTTGAACCTTTAATAAATAGCATGACTATATTTTTGGGAATCTTATGTTTCATTTCATATATTCTTTCATTAACTTCAAAAATTCAAAGCTTAATAAATGCTTAATTTCAAAAATTTACATCAAATAATAAGTTTCTCAATGAATGTTTGCTCAAAAATGACAAAAATCAAAATTTAATTAATTAAAAGACACGTCTTGTAAAATATATGAATGTGGATCAAGTCAAATAAGGGGCGGTTTTGATAGCTTTAAAAAGTAGAAAAATATTCACATAAATTATATGATGATTAAGAAGACGTTTCAATAATAGTTTTGAAGCAACACATGTTTTGCCTCTTGTGACCAATTTTTAAACCAAAAGCACATTTTATGATTCAATTTCTGAATGCGATAACAATTACTAACTATAAAAATTGGTGTTTTGTGTTTTTGTCAAAGAGTGTCACTATTGGTATCGACTTCTGTTATTAGTATTGAATTATCATTATTTATAATAAGATGGCAGACATCACAGCATAAGACAAGACCAACTTTGAAATAATGCAATTTCGCCATTGAGTTGACTTTACTTTTATTTAATAGTATTTTTATACAAATTAATAGTATTTTTCTACTTAATATTTTGATAATTATTCAAATAATTGAATAATAATAAAAATTGAAACTAAAAGGTTGTGAAAAATCAGTGAGAAATGGATAACGAAATGAGTGAAATTCGTGTTAAAGCGGCTTTTAATGGGTTTGTATTAGATTTGATTTAATGAATATTTACATTGAATTTACGATTGTTTTGTTTGACAATTTCATACTGTTTTGATTAACATTTGATTTATTGATTTTTCTTTTTGAATGTATTAATAAATTGAAGAGAAATTATGGTGACATATATTGAGCCAATCATAACATTGGAGTCATTGTGTAAAGAGATGAGAGATATTTGTAAATTTGCAAGCGATCAAAGGTTTACCATGAAATGGGTCGATGAGGAAGGTATTCATCACTTGCTTTCATTCATTATCATTAACTTTTACATTACTATAACATCAATTACACAATTAACACAACTCTATCAACTCAATTACCGGCTTATTATTCATATATTGTTATAGTTATTATGATTTATAGAGTTTAACAATTCATTCAATTATTTATTAGATTACATGTCAATGTAAGTCATCATGACTTTGAGTTTATTTTGTTTTTTAATTTCAAATGATATTAAAAGCTTTTAGTTTTGATTGGCTTTAATGATACACTTGACTCGTATTACACATTATAAAACATAATAAACTAGTACTAAGTTATTATGGCATAAGTTTATAGTTAATGTTTTATAAATATTTGAAGCTTAACTGGTATTATACTTATACTCTTTGCAAAACTTATTATTCATTGTAAAGTAAGTTAAGCTGACTATCAGTTTCTATGAAACGCTATCATATTTCCGGTCTTTCATTCAATAAAAAGCTTATAAAACAATTTTCTTAAACTTCCATTTTATTATTCAATTTGAGTTCAATGTATATTTAATCCAACAGTTTTAAAGTCAGTTTTTCAATGCATTTTTGCATGTTTTCTACTCTCATAACTTTACCGCTAAAATATCAATGAATTTCTGGTTGTCTTGTTTTCGTGCCCCAGAATTACGTTATTATTTCGGTAAATGTATTTCAACTACAATTTTAAAACTTGAAAATCAAAATCCTTTCATACTATGCTTATTAAACTGACCGGTAATTACTGTTTAAATTGTTTAGGAGACCCGTGTGTCATATCATCTCAGGCAGAACTAGAAGAAGCCATTCGTTTATATGAAGTCAACAAAGACTCTGAAATTACAATTCATGGTATTCTTTATTTTATTCAATAGAATTAATGTTTAACTACTTGTGATTCAACTCTTGTTTCTTCAAGTATTTCCAAGTGTGCCTCAAGTTCCTGGTCTTCCATGTCCTGGAGAAGACAGTATGATTTTTTCACCAAAGCTCAGACACTTCATTAACTTTTCTTGTGTTTAAATAGAAAGCATATATAGACGCGGGGCTCGAAGATGGAGAAAATTGTATAGAGTTAACGGTCATATATTTCAAGCCAAAAGATTCAATAGAGTAAGTCTTAATTTTTATTTCATTTCCATTTTTTGTTTCATTTATATCATCAAAACATGTCAAGAAAATTGACATTTCTGTAAATTATTTTGAAAACTTTTCAAATTAAAGGAAATCACTGTGAAGTTTGATAAGGAAATAAACATTAGTTTGTTATTAGAGCATTGATAACCTTTTAATACATCGCCCATAAACAACTTCCACCGCTTTTTCTTTATCTTTATAAGCACTAGTTATCTTCTGACTCACCCATTATTAGCAAACTTGATATTCTTCCAAATTTCTTTCCGTTCACTCTTTTATATCATATAAATTGACATTTTTTCGAAAATTTATAACATATCTCGAAAAACGAGTAATCCTTTTGATGAAAAAAATAAGAATTTATCACGAAATACAATCAAATGAATTATATTCTGTTCTTTTAGTGATAGAAAAAATCTGTTAATTAACGATGAGATTCCTTTGTAACTTGAATACAATCTTATTCAATACTTTTACATTATTTATATTTGTGTGAATTTTCAACTGCTTTTGTTTCACATTAAATTCAAAAAACATGGTTTATAAGGTCAGCTCATTGTAATATTTGTAGCCGTTTTTCATCGCTCAATTCAATCCTTACTTTAAGCAGAGATTAATTTAGTTCAAAAGCTTAATCCAAACCCAAATCGTAGTATAAGTTTGAAAATGATTATCACTTTATTGTATATTCATTATTAAGATTAAGTTTTTTTTTGTATTTTATAATTATAGATTTGCAAATATTGATTATTTTATTAACAAAATATTTTATTAATAGAGTGTGATCTCATATTTCGGATTATTATATACTAATTAATTAAATGCTAAATTATAGATATTCGAAACGCTTTTAAAAACAATAGTTTTATGTTTTGAAACAGGATTTGAATTTGTATTAGTATAAGGAGAATATAAACACTAATTATAGACATTATGCAGTTATTGTTTATTCATTATGCAGTCATTCAATAATTTATGCATAATTACATTTTTTTGTTCTTAAATTCCATTAGGATTTATTGAGTTTTATTATGTTATATTGAGATAATTCATATTTATAATTAATTGAATCATTACTTCAAATTTATTCTCCATAACATTAATACAATGGTAATTATTATTGAAATTAATTTATATCTTTTAGAGAGCATTTTGTGCGTATTGTGCGGATCGGATTTGGGGTTTAGGACGACAAGGATTCAAATGCATAAATTGCAAATTAATGGTACATAAGAAATGTCATAAACTATTCAAACATAGCTGTTCGGGACAATCAGATCATCACTCATCAGAAAGTACTCCTTCGACTCCCGGTAACAATTCTCGTGATGCGAACGGAGATGTGACTATTGTTAGCAATAGTGGATTAGTCCGAACCGGAACTCCTGCCAGAAAGAAACACACATTCAATCACAGCGGAAGCAGTTTATTGCCAATAGGAGTTCATGATGTAGATAATGCAGAACTGAACCGTTCGGGCCAAGACGTCGACGCTAATAATGACTTATTAAGTGGTACTGAATCTCATCAATATTCACTTAAAGATTTTGAACTGTTGAGAGTCATTGGTCGCGGATCTTATGCTAAAGTATTAATGGTTGAGCTCAAGAAGACTAAACGCATTTACGCGATGAAAGTCATTAAAAAAGAATTAGTAACTGATGACGAAGACATTGATTGGGTTCAAACTGAGAAACATGTATTTGAAACCGCATCTAATTATCCATTTTTAGTTGGATTACATTCTTGTTTTCAAACTGCCAGTCGGTAAGAGTTGATGGATTTTATAGTTGAATGAGTTGATTAACGGCTCAAATAGAATGATCGAGTGATTTACTATTTTAGGTTATTTTTTGTAATTGAATTCGTTCGCGGCGGAGACTTAATGTTTCACATGCAACGACAGCGAAGGCTTCCTGAAGAACATGCCAGATTTTATGCGGCAGAAATCTCTTTAGCCCTCAATTTTTTACACGAAAGAGGTATGTCTTCAAATTTGATAATTTTCAAATTATTTATTCTTTATCATTATTATCATTTCTCTTTTTGTGTAGGAATTATTTATAGGGATTTAAAGCTTGATAATGTGAGTATTTATAACTTTTTCACGTTTTATAATTGTCGAAATAAATTGATAATACAAACCAATATTATATATAAATAGGTTCTTCTCGACCACGAGGGACACGTCAAACTTACTGATTATGGAATGTGTAAAGAGGGAATCCGTGCTGGAGACACCACCAGTACTTTTTGTGGAACACCCAATTATATCGCTCCTGAAATTCTAAGAGGAGAAGATTATGGTAACTTTCAAATAAAAGTTCTCATTTCAAACAAATACAATTCATTTTTTCAACTATAGGTTTTGAACCTGACTGGTGGGCGTTGGGAGTATTGCTCTATGAAATGCTTGCCGGCCGGTCTCCATTTGACATCGTCGGTGCAGCTGATAATCCCGATCAAAATACTGAAGATTTCTTATTTCAAGTGATTCTTGAGAAGACGATACGTATTCCTCGTTCAATATCAGTTAAGGCTCAATCGGTTTTGAAAGGATTTCTGAACAAGAATCCTGTGGAACGTCTCGGTTGTCACCCGCAAACCGGATTCACTGATATTACAAGCCATCCATTTTTCAAAAGCATCGATTGGGAATCGGTATGAGTTTTAGAATTTCTATTTGATATAAAATTTAAAGTTTAAAGTGAACACATTTTATTAAAATTGCTTAAAAAGTGAGTTAGTTTTGTGATTTCACTTTTAAAATTTTGAATGCATTCGCAAATTGTTGATCCAATTATCAAAGGGTATCTTTTAACATAATTTTCTGTTTTACAGCTTGAAGCGAAACAAGTTCCGCCTCCTTATAAGCCAAAACTGGAGACAGATCGCGATTTAGAGCATTTTGATCCTCAGTTTACTAATGAACCCGTTCAGCTCACTGTAGATGATCCGTAAGTTGTGCTCTTTAACTAATTCTACTATTTATTTATATAAATGACTACTTTTTCAAATTTTTCACAACTATAAGCACTTTATTCTTTAAGATTTTTAAGCGATCGCTCAAAAAGTTTAGAAATTCCAGAGACTCAGAGAAAATCGATTATAAAATCTATTCATTCGCTGCAAACAATGCAAAATATTTAGTAAATAAAAGAGAAAATTGTGAAATCTATAAATAAATGCTAAGATTGTCAAAGCGAAAGCCCTGATGTATAACTAATGAATTTTTCCGTGACAGTTGAATGTCGTGTCATATCTTTATTGATGCTCTGTTTCGGCTGTTTTATTAATGAAAATGAATTACTTAATGCACGCTTTAAGTAAGTCATTCATTTTGATCAACTCCTATTCAGGAACTCTTCAGTATTTTGTTTCAAAGAAAAACTTTATTATTTATTTTTTATTTTGGAGAACTTTTGGCTAGAGATTAGAAACACTCAATTTATCGCATTAAGATTTAAATAATTTTAAGCAAACATTCGTTATGGCTTTAATGAAGTGCCGTTTGTTCATTAGTTTTCATCTAAATCATTGAAACCCATTTCAAAGTTTGTCGAATTCTCAGCAAATTTATCTTCGATTGAATTTTTTGATCTTTTCGTTAAATCCTTGAAAACTTCACTAATGAAGCCATTGAAAGACTTATAATCCTTCGACCATCGATTTATTTAAATCAAGCCTGAAGAGTGAGACTCAAGAGAATGTGACCTTAAACCTCTTCAAACCTACTTTAAATGCTTTTTTGGATGATTGCCATTAGGAAAGCTGACATCGTCTCAATTTTATTGCTGAACCACAAATTTTTCTGACCTCCCATTTTGTGCTCACACTATAATGAAGTGAAGTTTCTTTAAAGAATATAGCCTTCAATTGCAGATCCTTGTGTGTAAAATTGATTTCTGACCTATTTTTACATCATTTATTTAAACATTATATCACAAACTCTTCATAGGCGACACCCATATATTCTTCAAATAATTCATAAGATTGATTGATAGTCTTGACTTCAAATTTCATTTTTAATCATTCCTTTTCGGGTTACAATTATGAAAGCAAACATTTTTTTTTATAAATCCAAATACTAATCAACTTAAACCGTAAATAATCGAAACCTCTTTGTCAAAACCATTTTAATTTGAAATAATATATTTCGCAATTCAAATTTGGTTCATTAGACAAGTTTTAATAAGAAAAATGTCTCAATTACCCTAAAAATCAAATATTTATATGCTATTTGCTATTGAAAAATATTCTCGAGGGTGAGTAAACATTGATGAAAGTGTATCAATAAATCTCTGATCTGAATGCCTGAGGAGTTTATCAAAAAATGATTAATATGGCAGCGCTTTCTAGTGATCTAAGATTAGTTGTAAAACTCTTTAGTCATACAAATATTAGGAAATGAATTGTATTTGAATTTATCGTAAAAACAATAACAGATCAAATGAATTCCTACCGTATATAACGGATATGTAATATATTGTTGAATATATTTGAGTTTATTGTGTCTGCACAGGCGATCTCATTAAAGACAGATTTAAATATAGTTTAGCACTAATTTCGAGTCATGTCTCAGTTAAATATGTTTTGGCGTAATGTTTGGCAAGAAATAAAAAAGCTTCAGAGGTATTGTGCTTTTGGTCTATAATTATAAGTTCGCTCACACTTTGGCAATAATCCGAAAAATCTAAGCGAATCCTATTAATCAATAGAGTTCTCTGTATTTTTAAACTTTCATTCACATCAAGCCATTTGATCTCATATCACATATCAGTGAGTTTTATGTAATGAACAGTATTTGATTTCGAATCAAATGTTGTAAAAGATATCACGAAATAATAATCAATTTTGTAATTGAATACTCACTTAAGCAAATAATTGTCTAAAGTTATAATAATGTTTATTATTTCAAAGTTGAATCAAAATTTTATTCTATTTAATGCCGAGTAATCCACTCAAAATTGTCCCTAAAATATCAAAACTTATTTAAAGTGAATTTTTCTTATTCATGGTATTCACAGTTGTCTTATTTAACTGAAGATTAAATATCTGTTTTCTTCCTTGAAGTCTTGAGTCTTAAGGCAGTCTATATTTACATTTTGAAGAATATTCACTCTTCGCTAAAAGATTTTCTCATCATTTTTAGTCATCGAAATATATTTGATAAACTTTTCTACTCATCACATATAATCCATCATTTCTTTTTGCTAACCTCACTCTCACTTTAGAAAAATAGCTCACATTTTATTGCAAAAAATCAAACGACAAAATTTATTTTCATAAAAAACAAAAATCTCTTTTCAAAGATTCACTTCACTGAAAATAGCGCTGAAGGAGAGTTAATGATATGTCTCTTTCGTTTTTATTGAGTTAATTACGGAGTGATGAATATATTATGATTAATGATTATTAATTTCTCTATTTTCCAGTAAAACCATTGAAAAGATCGATCAGTCGGAGTTCGAAGGGTTTGAATACGTTAATCCTCTATTAATGTCACTCGAAGATTGTGTTTGACTTATCGAATCATATCATTCAAATCCCACCAATTATTCAACTAATAGTTAAATTTATTTAATCAAAATATACATTCAATTTTTAGACATTTTTCAAACGTACAGCTCATCTATTAATATCGCAAATAAACTTTGCAATAATTAATAAATTAAACATTTATACCAAAAATAAGTAAAAGTTTGGCTCAAAGTTGATGAATATTTTGCTAAAATTTATTCATTGAAAGAGTATTAAAAGTAAGATTTCCTATACTAGTGCCGCGAGAGTTCTACTTTTGTTTATTTAATTTAGAAATCATTTAGATCTGAATTTTGTATAATGAATATAATTTCGATTT
The DNA here is from genome assembly GCA_034696325.1 of Camisiidae sp. Classification (NCBI taxonomy): domain Eukaryota; kingdom Metazoa; phylum Arthropoda; class Arachnida; order Sarcoptiformes; family Camisiidae; species Camisiidae sp. The sequence continues at coordinate 790 of JAQFZT010002007.1, read as the reverse complement.
GATTTAATTTTTTGTATTCAAATGTAATTAATAATTTTAGTATTAAATATACAGTAAAAAGCGCTGCATTCCATGCAAAGTGCACTTATATTTTCTATGATTGAGTGCCTTTATAAAGGTGTCCAAAAGGTGTCAAAAGAGAAAACAGAACAAACATTCCAAACATTTATTCATTACATTTTCAATAATACTTTTGTCTTTTTATTTAAATATTATCTAATTTTCAAATTAATCACAATAATTGAGGAAAATTTGAATTAAATTTGTTTTGAAAAGTTAACTCAAATAATACAGAAATTTGTAATAAATGAGATACACTTTTGCATCTCTTAAAAAGCAGGTAAAGCCTATTTTATTCACTGTTACACTAATTCATGTAATTTATTGAACAATATAATAGTTTATGAAATAAATAAAAATTTTCAAAATCGATTCTCACAATTATTGCATACAGAATGTCTCATCAGTTTATATAAAAGTCATAAATTTTTATATCGATTCATGCAATTTATAAGCCCTAATCACTAGCATTTCTTTTTAAAATATTTTGTCATAAAATATCGAAGTCATAGTACAGTCGACGCGTAATAGTGAACGATAACTTGAGAACTGAATACTATATAAATTGTTCACGTTTATAGTAAATCCCGGTTATAGTGAATCATTTTGCCCGCACCGATTCATTCACTATAAACTGGTTTCACTTGTAATACAGTGTTGGGTATCTGGTCTCGATTCTAGCCCGAAAAATTTCCTGTCGGATCTCGAATTCCCTGTATTTCATACTAAT
>JAQFZT010002006.1:0-12869 GCA_034696325.1 Camisiidae sp. | reverse complement strand
CAATTATAAATGAATAGTCACGTTTCAAATTTACTTTCCACTAAATATTTTGAATATCTTAGTTATTATACAAAAAACAAACTCTAATCTTTCATTGAGTTGAGTTCGTCATGTTCGGTTAGAACGCTAAATGAGATAAATTAAGGTCACAAACACTCTTACACTGCTATTATTACTCTATTTCATGTTATTTTCCTATTACGTGGAGTTTTAGATTCAAAATAAAAGAGAAGTCTGTTTTTCATTCGCTTGTGACAAGTTAGTCATTTCGAAAAGCATTAGAGAGGCTTTAATCTAAGCTCAAAAATATTAGTCTTCAAAAATTTTAATGTATTTCAATTAAATGTATTCTGAGATTAATTTATTTGAAGAGCTCTCATTAAATTTGTTGAGGTCTTAAACACATTGGTTATGATCTTTATTAATTTCACAACCAATCAATACATTATTAAATGGATAATTAAAACAAATACATTACAAAAAAGTAGTTTTTAAGGTAAACGTATAAAATTAACTAACTTAATGTGAACGCATTGAGTGCTGAAAAGCAAGTAATCAAAGTATACTAAAGTGCTTACAAAGAGGACTAGAGTTTATACAGGTAAAGTCAAGAACGCTCAAGTAGATCAGTCAACTCTCAGTGATCGCATCAAATTAATCATTTTTTACTTCTTGAAAACTTTTTTAAGAAAGTGAGTATTACTTGAGTGCTGTGAGAATAATTCATTAGCTTTAATAAACTAGAAATATTGAAGTAGTGATGCCAACTCTCCAACTTGTCATGCAAGATGAAGAGTGAAATATCGAGCTCACAAAACTTTTATGCCAAACAATCTCTAACTGTCCTTTTCATTAAAAAAAGGTTTATAAACACAAAAATAATAAGCCTTTCAAAGACTTCAAGTTCTATATCTCATGTATTAAACTTGACATTAAACAAAACTACAAAAAATACTAAAAGTTGACAAAAATTTTGAAATCATTAACACAAAAAACTAAACTATTCGGCAGAAAATCAAAAATTGAACTTATTCTATATTTAATTAGTAAGAGATAACTAAGAGAAAATTTTTATGAGAGCAGTTACAACATAAAAACTCTAAATTTTACCACTTAAAAAAGTGAATGAAGTTTTGATTGTGTAAATATTATAACATGGATGAGAGAACATTTTTTGGAGAGACATCGCGTCAAAGTGCAATTGAATGAAGTGTATATTTTCTCTTATAATAAATTATAAATCAAAAGATAGATAAAAGAATGGCTTAAATTTGATACCATATTTGTTAATTTATGCTAAATATTCATATTGTTATGAGTATTCAAACCGCTCAAATAGTGGTGTATTAAACTTATAATCAATTATGAGAAGAAGATTTATAAATTAAATAAAGCAAAGTATAAAGTAAAGCAAAACCTGCAAATTTTCTCATCATTGTTAATAACAATTCACTTGAAATCAAATTTGATAAGAATCACAAATACCATTGGATTGGATTTGTTACGAAGCATAAATAAATTGGAAAATTACTTGTATCAGAATTTAATCAGAAATATCCGTCTTTACTAATGTATCCTTGAATTCAATTATTTCCATTCGATAGATAGTCTATATATATATATATTAGAGTATCAATACTTTATATCATTTTATATTTTAGGAAAATGAGAAAAATAATAACTTATAGTGTTTTACTATTAAATTTATTTTTTATTGGTAAGCATTAACTCTAATATTTGTTTTGAAAATAAGAGTTTGAAATGAAGTTATTTAACTAATTATTTGATTATAAAGTAAGCGCGAGCAAGGCTTGCAATCATCGCGATTATGGTAATGGAGCGGCAGTTTGTGTTTGTAATGCCACTTATTGTGATGATTTGGACCCAATCGTGAAAACTGAAAAAGGAGTTATTAAAGTATACGAAACGAGTAAAAGTGGTGACAGATTCAAAGAATCACAATTGAAATTCGGAGGCACTCCAAGTGAACACCCGACTAAATCTCATACAATAACTCTCGATAAAAGTAAAAAGTATCAGAAAATCATTGGTTTTGGCGGTGCGTTCACAGATGCGGCCGGAATTAATTTTGCCGCTCTGCCTAAAGATATGCAAAACAATGCTATCAGTGATTATTTTTCTAAAAATGGTATCGAATACACAATGGGCAGAATCCCAATCGGCGGCAGCGACTTCTCAACACATCCATACAGTTATGCCGAAATTGCAGATGATTTCAATTTAGATCATTTTGCTTTGACTAAAGAAGACATGGACTACAAGGCAATTATTATCACAAAACTATCTCATTTAAAATAGTTATTTAAATGTAAAATAAGTTTAATAATATTAACATACCTTTAGATTCCATATTTACAAATGGCACAAAAAGTGAGTCCACATAAAGTCAACTATTTCGGTAGTCCGTGGAGTTCTCCGGCTTGGATGAAGACTAACAATAAGATAAATAACGGAGGATTTCTCATTGGAAAGCCCGGAGAAAAGTATTATAAGACATTTGCCAACTATTTCGTTAAGTAAGTGCAAAATAGTTTACATTTTCCCATTTCAATGAGGACTTACACTCGATGACAATATTAAGTTAGATATCAACCGAGAACGTCCGTAAACAGCTTATGGATAGACGGTTGAAAGCAATGTTTACAACAGCTAACAATTTATGCTTTCGATTACTGTCATACTTAATATTGTCAACTGCTATACATTAAACTGAATGAGTTTTTGCGATAAGTTTATTGTGAAATATCATTTATAGCAATGAATAAAATAGTTTTTCATTTTCTAAGCAATTATTATCTTTAATATTTACAGATTTTTGGACTCTTATAAGAAACACAATGTGAGTGTGTGGGGCCTCACCATTGAGAACGAACCCGGCGCTGGATATAACAATAGTATTATATAAACAGCAATTATCTCAATAGGATCTAATTTAAAATGATTAAATTGTATAATTCTATAGAATACAGTTGGAATAGTCTTGGATTTAGTCCCGAACTCGAGCGTGATTTCATTAAATTAGATTTGGGACCAACTTTAGAGAAAGCAGGTTATGGTGTGAGTCATTTAAAACTTATGATAAATGACGATCAGAGACCAACTGTTCATCACTGGGCAGATGTTATTTTGAAAGATAAAGAAGCCGCCAAATATGTGGCCGGATCTGCTTTCCATTGGTATGCAAACAATCAACAGAATATTGTGGAATTGGATAAAACACACGAAGCATATCCTGATTATTTCCTTCTTAACACTGAAGCGTGTGAAGAATGGCACGGAAAGAGCCAACACGTGTCTCTCGGAAATTGGGCCACTTTTGATAGATATGCATATGATATAATAACTGTATGTTTTATAAAATGTATATATTTGTACTTTTTTCACTCAATCGATTCATTTTCAGGATTTGAACCATTGGACTGCCGGATGGGTTGATTGGAATCTTGCAGTTGATCTACAGGGAGGACCCAATTGGGTAATATATTTTATCGAAAATAATTGAGCTGTCATTAATATATTATATAATATTCAATACACTCGACTACATACAACTTTAGGTGCATAACTTTGTTGACGCGCCGATTATTGTCAATAATACTGGTCATGAATACTATAAACAGCCCTTTTTCTATGCTTTGGGACATTTTAGCAAATTTTTAGTACCAGATTCTGTGAGAATTCATGTGACACCTAAAGATACTCTCGGATGGTTTGAAACCACAGCATTTGTGAGACCCGATGGAGCGACAGTTGTTTTGGCACTCAATATGAATGCAGAATCAGTTGCATTGACTATTGATGATCCCAATGATGGAAAAGTTATGAACGTTATTAAACCGCATTCAATGCAATCTTATATTTGGTTTAATTGAATATGATATAAAAAAGTGCTTTCATTGACTAAAATCTTAACTTTAGTTATTGGTTTACATAGTCTTTGGTCATTAAACCTTAAACATTGAATTAATTGATTAAGGCTCAATGACCAAAGACTACCTATTACTCGAAAAAGTATATTACTATTCTTGAAAAAGTCAACTGCAATTTATAAGATATATACTTTAACGTAAAGTAAATTTAAGTTTCTTATGTTAAACTTAAGAGGAGAAATAAAGTTAAGTCAATATGTTTCAATTCCGCAAAAAAATTCACTTCCATAGGATGTAATATTGAATGCTTTCAATATTAAGTTAATGAAATTATCAAAGAGTCAGAAAATACTTCAAATCAGGGGCTGAACTGAGTTTTCACTTTATTTAAAAAGCACTAATGAATGAGTTATGAGACATATTGATTGAGAAAATATCTATTGAACTATAGATTTCATTCAATAGTTTCAATTGATAAAAAAAATAAAACAAATAAATAAGTAAACGCTTTAAACTATTGAATGAAATCTCAATTTCAATCAAACTTTTCTCAATTTTTTATGTCTCATAACTTAATCATAAGCGCTTTCGGATTGAGTTAAGAAATTAGTTCATCCTATGATTAGAATTATTTGTCTGACTCTCATATTTTCATTAACATAGTATTAAAAGCATTCAATATTAAATCCTATGGAAGTGAATTTTTTTGCGGAACTGAACATATAGACTTAACTGTATTCCTTCTCTTAAGTTTAACATAAGAAACGTAAATTTACTTTATGTTAAAGTATATATCTTATAAATTGCAGGTAACTTTTTCAAGAATAGTATAGTTAACACTTTTAAAAAAATTTATTTGAGAGCTAAGGCTACTTTTGCAGATAAACGTTGAATTTCTTTTGTTTACTTTATATATTCATGTTAAGCCATGCAATAAAAAAAATAAAAAAATTTCTTGAGCCACTTTGTCATTTGAAGATTGACTGATAAAAGCCGTCTGCTAATTGATTAATTGAATTAATTGATTGAATCAATATAAATAAGTTGAGAAAATTTATTATTAATTGAGCTGCTCCACATAAATGTATTGATAATAATAAATAGATGCGTATTATTATTAACAAAAAAGTTGAAATCGAGATCATTAATCTTTGTGAAAAAACTCTACTTCAAAAAATAGTTCATGAACTTAAACTTCAATTCGAAGTGTCACTATATGATCTGCAACTTTACATTAGATATTGAAATTATATTTATAAATAAACATCAATTGAGGAGCCGCATCATAAAACAACACATTGAATTTTTTTAGTGTTGCTTTTACTAGACACTAATTTATAGCTATAAAAATTAGTTTATGCTAAAGCCTTACCAAAGTTTCAAATTAGTGTCTAAAATAGGCACCTAAAAATAAATTCAATGTGTTGTTTTATGATGCGCTGAGTCAATTATATCTATGAATCTCTCATGTGATAATACTCTTGGATAATTTTGTAACTGACATTCAATTGACTCATTTTAGGATAACAATTGGGCACCAAATGAAAGCATAATAGGCATCGATACCAATGATTGTTTTATTTAAATCTGAATTAATGAACTATTTCTAAATTATAGCTACAGATCGATTAAAACTAATTCTTATTTGTGATAACTTTATATTTCCACATTTCATAAGTTCAATTAATATCAATCATCAAATGGTTATATTGAAGGTTATTCTTAATGAATCCAATGAAATAAATTGAAAATTTAAAAAATATTTTAAAGGTCTGGTGAATTCAAACAATGCTTGAATTCAATTGATGAAATTTCTTAATGCTATAAGTAATGACTATCTGACGAAACTTAATAAAAATTCAATAGCAAATTACAAGTAATGATTTTTAAATTATTAATTAAATGGTTTTGACAATCAAAGTAAATCTTTCTGTTATAGAGAATAACAATAATAAGCTTTTGTAGTGAGAAAACAAACAAATAAATTAATTTGAGTTGAATTGATTTATTTACTAAGCTTTGAATTCACTATAAGAATGTAAAGATTTATGATTTTTCATGCATTCGATTAAATAAATGATCAAACTTTTAAACTCTCATAAAGTGTTAGAATTGATTGCTCTTATGTTTTGTTATCTTCAGCATTCATAACAGCACTCGTAATGTTTGAGTCTATGAATAAGTCTACGATTTTTCAATATATTTCCATTTTAGTGATTATATTGATTCTAACAAAAAGTACAAGACAAGAATGTTTATGTAATGTTCGTTTCGTTGGAGAATACTGTGGAACACAATTAAATGAGAAAAGTGGAAATAGTAGTGATTGTGGACGTCATATGTATTTTTGTGGTAAAGGAAATTTGGGCAAAACTGCAGTTATGCTCAAAGAATGTACAAAACAAGGCTATGAATGTGATGTCAAACTGAATGGAGGTATAACTTAGATGAATGATCACAATTTTGTTGATAAAAATTACAAGTATTCTCAGTTATTATTTGTTTATTTTGAAATTTTAAGGTAACGCATGCTATCAGAACGTTAAATGTCAGTGCGCTCCACAAATGAGAAGAAAAGGCAAATATTGCGGTTCCGTTTTGAGAGGCACTGAATGTTCAAAGGATGTGGTCTACAGATGTCCAATGGTTAGGCGCTATAATCCTACTCCAGAAGATGCGTGTCCTAATGGTTGCAATGATGGAAAGTGTATCTAATAATATAGAGTTGATTTTTAGAAATAAAGTTTATTCAAAGCTTTATAATTGCTTTTATGGCTTAAATCTAAAGTTTTCAACTGTACGGTTATAAATGCTTGAAATAATTATCAATTAATTTCTCCTCATTTTAATTAACATATTATTGAATTATTATTATTATTATTATTATTATTTAAGTAAACAAAATTCTCAATAAAGTGCTCATACATGAAAATAATGATCGTTCGGTTCATTTCTATAATACAGTAATAGTAGTGACTATAATCTGACAATAATTATAAAATGCGGAAATTTATGACCTAAAAAACCTAAAATTCAACCCTCAATATTGATAGGAAGAGAATTTTCTGATGTTTACAAAGTATTGTTCTTATTCCTCAAAAGCAAATGAAAATCTTATAATTGCGAAACTGTTTATGAGAATGAGGAAGACTTTTGACTTAACATCTATTCATTGTTTTGTCAATTGATAATAATGAAAAATCTGATATTAAGCTATTATTTAGCGATAATTAGTTACTAAAACTAGTTTTCATTTTTTACACTACAAAGTATTATATTTTAATTATGAAGACGAATAAATTCAAACTCAAACTTAAATCCAATTATATAAGTGTAGAAAGGGTTCAATAAAGCAAAACATATAATGTATAAAAATAGAGATAATTTAAAGGTTAAAAAAAGTTCTCGAGAAACATTTAATTTAAAAAAATACTAATTTTGTCTCATAATAGAATATAATAATATGATAATAAAGATTATTTTGATTTAATAATAATTGGATAAATGTTTCTCACAATAATTGAAATAAAAGTTACTCTAATTGTAATTGGTTTGAAATAAAAGAAAAAAGAAAAACGAAAAACTTTTAAGCATTTAAAGAACAACAAGTTTAGAAAATGTGTGCCAAGTGTCAAACATCCCTCAGGCGAATACCCTTAAGAAGTGGGGATCAATGGTGCAAATCATTGCAAGCAAATTAAATTGTATACAGTATTATATAAAAGAAATACCAAAACATTAATAAATAGGCCAATGGTTTGAACTATTTTTTAATCGCTTATTTTTATTAGGATAGAAAAAGTTTTCTTTTAATACTATAAATAACTGTAAGGTTTTTCTATAGTTTATTGAGAATGCGATTAAAAGAAAGATGAACTTCTTGGTATATAAGTTGAAGCTTAAACACTGTCACTAGAATTTCGATGTGTTGACAAATCGTTTTCTCAGCAATATTTGGGAACAGCTTTCAAAAGCTTTATTGCCTTAAGATTTTGTATAAACGTGTGTTAGCTATGCTTCCAATTCCTTATGACCCGATTTTTACTTTGTTTGACATGTTTTTATTTTACAGTGAAGTTTAGTTACGAGTATATAAAGGAAATGATTTTATGAATTCACTTTCACTCTCATCAAACTTATTACTATTTTTTAAGCAATTCCTTTCTTCTTGGAATTAAATGTGAAAAGTTTTTAACATAATAATAAATATACATATTATTTGAACACATAATCATGAAATTTTTAACTATTGTATTGTGTTTTGTCCTCTTCATTCAGCTTTGTGTTTCTCAAAGACAAGGTATGAAACTTTTTGTTTTACTTTCTACTATTTTTAATTTTAAACTTTTTTGATTTAAAAAATTTGTTTAATGCATTTATTTGATTTGAGAAACACTTTTGTTTACTTTTGATTTACTTAATCAGAAGTATTAAAGCAAAGTTCTCGTTTAGGTTAGAATAGAAAAATAATTGTTAGGATATTCTGCTGATAGAATCAAACTATATAAATAAAGTTTATTTATCTTTTAGAGATATTTATTGAATAATTGAAATAATTTTAGTGCTACGAAACCATAAATTTAGCTGTTCATTATCTTTAGTGTAGGTTTAGTTTTAAGTCTAATATGAATTTAATGGTTGTTAAGCAAACGGCTCAGAGCAAAATGTGAGAAAGTGAAACGGTTTGCTAAACAAATATTCCTATTTTAAGCTCAATTTTTGCATAATTGAATATTTTTCTCATTTTAAGAGAGATAGAAAGTAAAAATGAACAAAATCGTGAATTGTGTGCTTTCAAATTATGAACATTTGAGTTTAATTAATAGATTTGCATAAGAATTACATTTCCTATAAAAATCAACTTAACATAATAAATGTAAATTATAGCTATTTTATAAGCTCTATATTTAGAAAGAGTAAATTAATAATTTTCCACGAATTCGCTATTAATTTAAATTATAATATGAATAAATTTTTATAATTAACTGATAAAACTCTTGAAAATTAAAAACGTGTTGTTTCAATCGTTAACACATGAACTCTTGAACTTAACTTAAGTAAAAATAAATAATTTCTAGATCATCATCAGAAACTAGCATCTAATTATCTGATGGCGTGATTATCCAAATTATGATACCTGTATAACATTGATTTTTTTAATTTAATAAAAGGCACAATTAAAATGAAAGGTAATTTTATGGACGTTCCGGTCAGAGCTGGATATATGATCGGTGGTTCTGATGATGACGGCTTCTTAGAAGATGGCATTATTGTGAAAAATAAGGGAACGGGTTATATCGATATGAGATATAAAAACAGAGACCCATATAGAGGCAGTGCTGCGCAGATAGTATATGGAAGACCAGGTAATAATTCTAACAATTAATAATACAATTCTAAATTTTTAGGTTTAATCGCTTAATCCGATTCGATTGATTTAATTTTATAATTTTCTGCAATTTTTCTAACTTGACTTGACTTTAGACACAGATAAAATAAATAAACTGAAAAGACGAGACATATATCAAGAAATAATTTATAAATATTTGAATTTAATCTTATTAATGAACTGCTAAAGATGAAAGTTAACTTTTATTTCATTTAGTATATAGAGTTGAAGCCCGTTTTAAGGCTACATCTGCATAACTATTAGTATGAAATCAAAATAAAAAGCATTTGGGGTACAACAGACATCATCACTAAATAAATTTCTAAAACTCGTCATCTTATCTAAATTTTGTTTTCAATTAATCATTTTTTGAGATAACAAATTGACTGAATATTGAATAAAGAAAACTTATTATTGTTAATTCATCGAACTCTTTGAAGCTTTGAAATTCAGTTTTTTCTTAAGGTCAAGATTCACATCAATAGTTTTTTCCTTAAAACAAATCTTATTGAAAAATTTTGTGCTCTTAATTAAAGTTATCTTGAGTTCAATGACAATTTCGTTATTTAGAATTGCCGAAAATTTCCTGAAACTTTTCCTTTAAAATAAATGGTTGAATAAATATATATTTTTAAAATTGTTTGCGGAAAAAACTAATTAGTCTTAACTAATTTCTTTAATTGTTTTAATTATATAAAAATAATTTTTAAACTCAGTCAATATCATTTTTGAAATATATGTTTTCGAAATTTTTGAAATATATCTTTGTCCTTACTCTCAAAAAAATTTATCATAACTTGAGTTGAAAAAAAATTGATTAAAATGAGATCAGACCCAAGCATTCGTAATTTTATAATTAACTTTAACTAAAAGTTTTAAATTTCTTCGAGAAAATTTGTATGAAAGAAAAAACTGAAATATTTAACTCATTTATCGAATGAAAGGAGTTTATCATTATCTCAAATTTTAAAATTTGGAATTATTGATAATTTGTTACACTTATGAGTTTAAAACACTTAATAACCCATTAATGAATAAAATTAATTGATATTCATTAAAGCAATCAATAAGCAGACTATAAGCACTATTTATTGACACATAATATTCTATGCATGTAATTCTGCCAAAAAAATTCAAATTTAATATATATGTTTGACTAATGCTAACATTTTTAAAAATCAAAGTTTAAAATACGTTAAATAATTAAACATTGAATTTATTTATAGTTTGGATGCGTCGTCAATAAGTATGGTATCAATTGAAGTCAACTTAAAATTTAACATCTTTAGTATCTTTAGTAGAGATTTACTGAAAAGTCGACCAATCTATTAGACATGTTATTCAATGTTATGATTATAATAATTAATTCATAATGCCTTTTATTTTATTCACATTATTTATTACATAAAAACATAAACCTTAAACAAAAGTCCTATTTTTATAATAAAAAACGCTTTTAATGTAAATTTTGAAAAGAAAAAGGCTCTCATATGAAGAGGTCATAAATTAATTGGACAAACTTGTACTTATCACTCATCGTTTCAATTTTATTTTAATGCAATTAAACTCATTTTTAATTTTTAAATAAATTAATTACAATTTTTCAAATGATTTTGTGTCTGATAAAAATAAAAAGGTTACATGACATGGTTATGTCAAAAGATAAACTAATGTTTGTTTGATTAGTTTGTGATTATCCTTTCATCAAATTAGTTGTTTTGAATTAATCATAAAAAGAGTAAAATGATTTTGAAAAATATAATTCAATTTTAAAAGTTCAACACCTGATAGACTTCGAAACACTTCGAAATATCCGAATTCATAACCAGTTTTAATACTCTAAAGCAAATTAGACTAAACATAACGAATATATTAGGAGTTTGTTATTTGTTTAAAAGTTGACTTTCATATTTTGAATAAAGTTTTCTATTTGAAAGTGCTTTTCTAAAGGCACTTATTTGTATTTATGAAACACAAATACCTCGGATTCTAACTTAAAATGACATAAATTCTGTCTTAATTTCAGACTTTTTTTAATTCCATTTTTAAAGTGTTGTTATGTGTGTTTATATAGAGTTAAAGTGTTTTTATAGACATTCAATTAATAGACATCCACTTTATCCGTTATGAAATGAAATGTCTATCAAATGAAATATCTATTTAATGAATGTCTATTAATTGAATGTCTATAAAGTGAAATGTCTATCAAATCAATGTCTGTAAATCGGATGTCTATCAATCGGGTATAACCGTTGTTATGAACTGAGCTTTAAAGACTTATCAAAATATGTTAATAGCTTTCAATGTGAATTTCTATGCTTGAAAATGGTTGATCTTAGTAGAAATTGTGATTATTCAACATATCCATTTCTATTTAGATATCTAAAAGTTTTATAATGTTAATATAAAATTTGAATACGAAATATATGATTTATGCAAATATTGGGTTTTCTATAATATTTAAACTAATTGCGATTTTTTACTATAAGTTAAATATGACTAAACATACTCTTTGAGCAATAAGTAGGGCAAACAGATTTTGGACATTATGAATACTGAAATGACGAATTGCTGTGGCGAGACATTCTCATAGGGATCAATAACCTCAATAATTGAATTTTTTTTAATTTCACAATCTTTGCAAATGGTAATGAGTTATTGGTAAAAGTTCTCGTGTGACTTTTATTTGTCAAAAGAGGACCTCTTGAGAGAAAAGAGAATCAATGAACTTATTTTTCAAGTTTCATAAATTGTTTATTAATTATGAAGGAATAAAAAATTAGTTCATAATAATTCAAAATATTACATTATGCTTAAAAGTTAAACTAAAAATAGCACAATAATCGAAAATCCGTCTATAATCAAATGTAATTTAATTTAATTTGAAATTGAAAAATTCAAATAAAATATCTCAAGAAGTTTTATCAATGATTTGGTGTCATCAAAGTATTTTCAGATACAACTCATACCAAAAACTTTGAAAAATCAATAGTTTTACTCTTGTTTTATATAAGCCAAATTATTTTTGATTTCATTTGATTTATTTTGATTTTAGTTTTACTCTATTTAGTATTTCACGTTAGATATGAGTCTTGAAATTTTGAATTCAAACTGTTCCTCTTACATAAATCATATGAACTTTACTCAGAGGAAATAATTGTGTAATTGACAGGTGAAAAGGTTCTGTTAGATACATATCACTTATCAATGTGAGCAAATCCTCAATTTAAAGGCCAATCAATTAGGAATATAAAAATTTGTGTAAATATTTTTTAACAACATTAAAAATAAGTAAATGATTATATCAGTATTTTCACAATTATGGGATTTGACTCGACATTAAATTTACTGAAGAGTTTTATATTTCTAATACTTGTGAATGAAGTATTAGGTGATTGTGGTTATAGCTCATGCACTAAAACAGATCCTAAAAAGTTAAACATACATGTGATTTCTCACAGTCATGACGATGTCGGTTGGGTTAAGACAGTCGATGGATTATATGAAGAAGAAGTCGAACACGTTATTACAAATGTTGTGAAATCTTTGAGCAAAAAGACAACTCGAAAATTCACTCAAGTCGAAGTTTA